>CM069922.1:23728857-24010294 GCA_036172225.1 Cryptocoryne crispatula var. balansae | reverse complement strand
GTGGGTCCGTAGTCCTTTTAGGGCAGTCGGGCAGGGAGTAGATTAATATTTGGTCTTTGGAACCCATAACTAGTCAGAGCATTTTAGCAAGGCTCATTAAAGCCTCAAAGAGTGTCAATAGAAGGTCAAGAACAAATCTTTAGAACCTCTATAGCAAGTATTGATAGTAAGTCCTCAAAGGTTTCATATGTTATCACATACTCCTGTGAGCAAGGTGTCCTGGAAACCAAAATGACTTAACGGCTTCGCTATTTAAAGTGCACCTCCACTTCATTTTCAGGACATCACGTGGTGCACCCTCATGGTGACTATGAGAGTACCCTCCACCGGGGAACTCAGGTGATCCCAAATCTTTTATATAAGGTTTCTTTCAGGACTTGTCTGTATGTTCCATGGAAAAGGCAAAATGGCTATTCCAAAAAGAATCAAGTACCCAACTTACAGTGTTTACCCTAAGAAACACCAAGGCCATCATCCATAAAACAAGTCGATTGGAATACAATGACTCAATTCAGAAATTTTTATCTACTTTCCAATACTCAAAAATAAGAACCGAGCATAGGAGGACGGCAATAGAAAGGACCCCGGAGTCGAAAGGATCCTCAAGTCCACTCTATTTTTAACTAGATTTTTAGTGAAAAAGTAGCTCGAAGTATAATGCCTTACATGTATTCATGATTTTACCTAGGCTGGGATTATCTACCCATTCACAACACATCCATTCAAGGTTCGAATGAAGGCTACCTTCTTCAACTATTAGGACATCTCATTCCCACTATCTAGTTGCAAAGCCTTGGTAAATGCTTATTCATTATAAAAACTCCTTTTTCATTCTGCTCAATTGGTGCTTTGTTTACTACTCTTCTGTACTGTGATGAGATGGTACATAAAAAGAAGTTCCAACTCCCCTTCACACCTACTGTGGTGCATGGTTAGGGATAACAAGACAGGATGCTAGGGAGCAAGGAATGGTAGTGTCAAAAAGACTTCAAGTGTGATCCCGACCCAGAAGAAAAGATGCAACAGAAGTCTATCACTCATCAGCGGTGGCTGGCAGAGAGTCCATGGCAACAGCCCCTCCATGGCCCTTTGTCCTCCCCTTTTCTCATCCCCTCTCCTCCTCCTTTTACTTGTACTCTTGGCCATTGGTACTCCCTTTGACTCCTCCCAGGCAGATCCCCAGCTACTTCTTGGCTTCAAGAGCTCCCACCTTGATCTCGATCATGCCTTTCCCACATAGTGGTCGCACGGCGATTCTAGCCAATAAAGAAAAAGGAAACCTTGATCCATTAAAGGACAAAAGGCAATGCTAAAAATCATAGAGGTAGAATTCCAGAACGACGGTGAGGTATAGATATACTATTCTTAGGTTTTAGAATCGCTAGCTAGATAAGAACCTCCCCAAACAAGAAGTCGGCCGTGGATGATTCCCACATACGATCGAGAGTTGCAATATCGTAGACCAATGATGGAGGACCTCCACAAAGAGAAGCCAAATCCCTGTTGGAAGTCTGCAGAAGAGATGACATAGTTACAAACTCCCTAGATGAGAAGTCGGAAAGCCCAAGAGATGATCTTTGTAGGACTTACCACCTGTAGACAATATCTCTGTGAGGGCCGTAAGTCGGGACATCGTTGCCATAGTGATGAGAGTCCTTGGAGGATGGCCTTCATCATTAAATGCAGCATATCCACTTAACAATTCAAATGACATAAACTTCAAATTTCAAGCAAAATTTACCTTTATCAACCAATCTAAAATAGGTTGAAGATTTACCAAATTAGATTTCGTAGCCTGCTCAACCTAATCAAACGGTCACCCTAAGATGTCGGACTCTACCACCTCTGCTTCTTTCGACTCCCACACCTTAATTATACTCTATGTTTTGGTTTTGTTGAAATGCCGCTTTTGTCATTGAGGAATAGGGAAAGAAGAACCCGCTTAGGTAAAGATAATGATTGGAAATTGTCCCGCTCTACTCCGATCTCAACTCATACAGGATTCTCAACTTAAATCAGAGATTCACTTCCCTTTCTAGTAGTTGTTTTGGACATTTTTCCTTGCCTGGTATGTGGATGGTATACAGCAAGTACAATAAGAACATGCTGCTCCCTATTTGACTTGTAAATTACTTTTATCTTCATCACAATAGACTGCACAATTTCCCTGGTCCTCTTAAAACAATAGTTTGTTTTCTATCATCTCATCCTTGTTTCATCATGTTCTTGTTATTGGAGATTGGTCCTTTCATTTCTTGGTTAGGACACTTGTGCTTCACTAGTGGCACTGAGGTGTGAGAGCAACCGATGAACAACCCACCATGTACATCCACAGAATTAGAGAGATCTGAATTGTGAATGTTTATACATAAAACCCTCCTCCCCACTCTCTTGTTTTATCCTGGCTCTAATCCTAAATGCTAAGATTTCAGATTTCTCCTTTTAAAATGTTTTAGAACCGTAAAAGTTTCATGTCATTAAATTTAAAATGTTATCTAACTGTTTATTATCATTTTTAAAAATCAAAATTATTGAAAAACACCACATTTCCTAATTTTGATTTTAAAATTTTATTATATTTATATTTATAATATAATTTTTATCATAAAAATCATATAAAAATAAAATGCACCTGCAGCACCCTATGATATTTGAATCATAACTCACCTCTTATGTATTTCTGCTGCCATACAATGTTCATATTTATTTTACAAATATTTACTATATGATTGAGACGTCATGTTGTTTGTCTATTTTCAATTTATATACAATGAAATAAAAAATATTTCTCACGTGCTCGTTAAATAGCATGAAACTCACATTTCTAAAAATCAGTGCATATTCTATGACAAAAAATTAACTGTGAAATACATTTATTTCAAGTAATATTGAATATGTGATGTCTAGTTTGTGATGTCTCAATGCCCAGACAAGGATTGGTTTCCTTAAATTGTGGCCTCATTACATTTCTCCTTGGCTCGTGAAAAGCAACTAATCATTTGCTCTAATGGAGTGTTTGGTTGGACAAATGGACTTTTGTTACGTAATTGTGTTTTGTAATAAAGCAGGTTAAAACTATTTGACAATTAATAGTATAAAAATATATATTTGATAAAGAATTGTTTCTTTTGAAATAAGTGCTAATGGGGTGTTTGGTTGTATGAAGTAATGGAGATTTTTATTTTAATTTTTTAAAAATTGTAAAAAAACTTGTTAAAAGAGGTGTTTGACAACCTTTGACAAATTTATGTTTTGAAAGTGATTTTTATTGTAACAAAAAAAGAGGATATCACCTCTTTCTTTTCTTTTGCTTATGGTCCCCCACTTTATTTGGTCATGGATGATAGTTACGACTTTTTTTGTTACTCACATGCTATCCCAGAACATGATTAATTTTTATGTCGTGAGTTGGTTCACTTTTTATTTTAATAGTAATTTTTTATCAAACGAAAGTGTACACATAATTATCATGCCACAAAGAACCAAACATCCCATAACCTATTTCAAAAGAAATAGGTTGTTTCAAAACCTGCTTTGGTTTACAACGTAGTCGTTACAAACCCACAAAGATAGGGGTTGCAAACTGTGCAATGGTCGGTCGGGTTTGCAGGCCGTGGCCAACAGTGAGTCATTATACGTTCTAAGGATTTTGGGCCACGGGTCTTAATTAGATGGACATATGGGTCAAGACATGCCGGGTCATATGCACTTCAATCTTTTCTCATGAATCTACATTAAAAATATAATGTTTACTTTCTTAAAAATATGTCATTTTAATTAAATTATTATCAATTTGACCGTTAATTAAATATATCATATTTAAAAATTATATATTTATAAAATAAAATGTTGGCCCGGACTGACTTGGTACATTTTGGACCAATCATTATTCGGGCAGAGTGCATTACAGGCCCGAGTGGGGCCTATCTGACACCTCTTGCGTCGAGAGGTCCCTGTCTCTTTTTTGTTATTCCATGATTTTTACTCTTTCTGTTATCAAATCTGCACCAAACATAATTATTTATGCCTTTAATTATCTTACATTTTATTTTTAATATAATTTTTATCAAGGTAAAAAATGAATTGTGTAGAAATAAAATATGCTATAACGAGGATCAAATCATGTGAATATTGACGTTGTGAAGAGAACCTACGGTACAAAAATAACTTCAATTTACACAATGTTACACATGACTTTTTTTCTTTAATTTTCATCTTGAAAGATAGGTTAACTGACATTAAAACAAAACGTGTTGAAATAACCCACCAGCAATCGTTACTATATTACACTCAGTAATATATATATTTTAAGCCTCCTTGATTTTACATGTAACCATAAGTATTTATTATTTTGTATATGTTTATGAAATGTACTATATATTTAAAATATGTAATATATGTACATTTACGCGATCATTTATTTTAGAAGTATTACCATAAAAAGTGTCTAAAAGTTCTTTCAGTTTGCTCATAACAACGTTGCCTGCTGCGTAGGGAAAATACGCGTCTCCCTGATAACGATAGAATGACGTTTCACACAGGCGGGTCCCATCACTTGCGGACCCACAACTAATAACACGTTTTCGCGGCGAAGCGAACCGCTTACGTCAATCCGCAGACAAAAACGGTTTTAAGAATTATATTCAGCGTCTAGTTGGTGATAAAAATTGAAAGGGGTTTATATATAATTAGCATCCCTTTAAAAATATTATATACAACATACAACTTACATTTCTAACCTAACTCAGAGATTTAACATTTAAAATTTATATGTCCAACATCCAACTGGTGATATAATTGAAAGGCGTTAAGCTATATATATTATTATTACTTTAAATATTATATACTACATACAATTCAAAAATTCTAACCAACTGAAATGTATCAAATAATATATTAGTTAATATAACTTTATTTTTTTAAAAGTTATTTTAAATGAATTGTAAATTTCTGCACGCATGTGCCCACCCTTAGAAATTTTTTTTTCGGATATCTGTTCGGATTCAAAATCAGCCCGGATCAAAGTATCCGGGCGATAACCCGAGAAGAGACCTATTACTTCTGCGGCCGTGTTGGCCTCCCCGGCCCCGGAGAATAATCTGTAGTTTTCGATTCTGACTTCCCGGAAACCGCTCCGTGGGTCCGTTCTTTTTCGCTTCTCTGTTCTATTTCTCCTCCCGCATCACCGTTCCTCTCTACCTCTCTCGCTCGCTTCGCTCGCCGAACTTCATGCTCCCGTCCGCTATCTTTCGCGCATAGTGGCGGTGGAGAGAGAAAGAAAAAGAAGAGCGTTAGTTCTCTTTAAAACCTTGAATGTTGCTTGTATCACCAAGCTCTTTCTCCATCGTATGGCGGTTACTCCTCTTCCTTAATGTTCGGTATTTGGCGTACTACCTTTTCGCATTCATGAAGCTCTGTGGGGATGGGAAGAAATCGTCTATGCTTTTGCTTCATCACTGGGTTTGATATGTTGTTGGTTCCGACCATTGCAGGCGCTCCCACATTTGGAAGAGGATGAACTTCCGGTCGGTTTTCCGTGTCCCTGCATGAATATGGTCTTCCCCCAGGTATGGAGTCCTTTTGCAGGGCTTCCATTACTTCTCAACTTTTCTGGAATCGTGAATTATCCTGTTCTTTGATTTCTTGTGTAACACTTTGTCTATTGTCATGGGCGCACGGGTGTGTTACTTCCTATTTTTGCTTACTTTGTTGTTGTCCTATTTCCCATTTTCGTCATCCCTTCTTTTGTTGAATTTCGTCTCATATGGATAAATTGAGGAAATTTACTTAGATCCTGATGGATTGAGGATAGTGGTATCCATGCATTCTTTATTATTACGCTAACCATGACTTCTTATGATTTTTGGGAGCATAAACTTTTCTGCTTAAAGTTGAATTTGGATCTGAACATCTTTAATCGATGGCTTTGAGGGTTACCATGGATGCATATTAGCTTCTCCCTGCATTTATGGATTCGATAACAGGGGAGTGAGTCAGTTTGTACTTATTGTTGGACCACTTCCTTCCTCCTCTTTTGTGTTCCAGTGGTTTCCAATGGAGTGAGTTTTTTTTTTTTATCATGGCAGAAATGGGATCCAACCATTTTGTAAGGTGTGTGTAAAAGGTGATACATAGAGAGGTGATTTCTACATGCTCAATGCGGTTGGTGCTCGTGGGTTGGAGGTTTTGGAGCAGGTTGTAATATCTTCTAACCTATGAAATAAGGGTAGAAGAGAACACGTATTAAGAAAAACTATTAAGGTTTGCTTGGCAGATAGATGGTTTTTAGTAAAGCTAGTGAATAAAAGAGAAGCTGACATTTGAGCCTTGAAATTTCATGTGGTCTTATTTTTGGATCTTCTTGAGACAGATATTGTTAGATCCTTGAAATTTCTATTGGATGAGACATAAATTTTGCATGGTTGGACAGGATCGAGCATGTTAATTTGCAGAATTCAGGACTTGTTCTATCTGATGTGTGATGTTTTCTCCTTCACCTATCTGGTACAAATGAGAAATATGGAACCCCAGTTTAAGGTTTATAATATTATCTCGTGGTGACATGCCACTATTATTCATGGACTTAGTTGTTTCCATAGCATTACAACCTTTTATGTAGACAATGGGTTGACAGAGAGTGAGGTGCGATCTTTCATTGTCAATGTTCCTTTCGCTGTCTGGGGTGTGAAGCGGTAAAGGTGAGGAGATTACACTTTGCCTCCACTTGAGGCAAAGTATGATTTTTAATATATATATAGGTTTATTTTATACACCTACATTTATCAGTTACTGATAAAATCTATAAATATAAAACTGAAATACAAAATGTCAAATATAAAGAAAATGCAGCCAGATTACAGGGGGTTGGCGGTCTCTGAAAATATACAGTTCTTTTTTTACTGGGCACAACCCAATGCCGGCCGAGAAGGATGGGGACATTGCAGTGTCTGTGTGGTTTCCCCGGCCCTGCTCTTTTTTTTAGTTTGGTAACCCCTGATAATAGCCTTCCTACTTCTGCCAGACTCAGAGGATTGCTCACTCTAGTGTCCACTCGTTGCTGGAGGTCTTCCACTGCTTCTCGGTGAAGTCGGGTCATTAGGGAGTTGCATTGGGGAGGCAGCTAGTAGCCTGACTTGTTTTGAATTTTTAACAAACAAGATTGCTTGGTAGCCTATTGCTGGGATAACCTAGTCTATTCAACAAAGGTGGTTGTGCATTTTTACAAGGAAATTTTGCTCTTAGTGAAAGTCTTGTCTGAGGTAAATATGGTCAGCAAGATTCAGAAATATTCTGTCTCAGGCAGACTAGACAAGAATTTGTGAATGGAGTTCCAACAGGGAATTTCTTACTAGGATGTTTGTTACAAATATATGTTGCCTCATGGTGCAGAGCCAAGGTCCTTAGGCCAAAGATCGTTTGGAGAAAGTTCCTTTGAAAATGAATATCTGTTATGGAAGATTGCATGTCAAATATTTCCAACACTTCAACAGGTTGAGCTTGGACCAGGGTGTTAAATCCGTTGCCCTGCATATTTTGTGGCTTGCATGTGGAAGATCAAAACTCATTTATTTCTATCTTGTAGGGTTATTTACCATTTATGGAAGTGTCTGCTTTAAGATCTTTCCCTGGTCTTTTTGGACCAAGAGCAGCTTTATCCTTTGCCCGTCAATCTTTGCTTGACTCCTCCTTCACTTGATTTCTTTCTACTTTCTCTCTGATGTTTTTGAGGGATCTTGTTTGGCTTCTTGACCTATGTTTGTCTCTTTTTCAGATTCTTCTGCTCTTATGTTTTCCTGAAGGTGGTATATCTTCTTGATATCATTTTGCTTTTTTTGGTTTGTTATACTGCGAACTTTGCTTTTCAATGAATTGCTTCCCCCCAATTTTTTCGGTAGCCTTTAAAAAGGGTCTTCCCAGGAGAGAGAGAGAGAGAGAGAGAGAGAGCCAATACACTTGACAAGTATTCCTCGAAATATTGATTTAAGGAAGACTTAAATTATAAATTAGTCAAGAGTTATTGATGTCGTGCTTGAAATCTATTAAATGAGCCTATGACATTGAATTCTAGATTTGAGTTTAAGCTGAGATGGGGTTTTGAACTTCGTGAACAAACTCGGGTTCAAACTTCATAAATACGTCGGAACAATTTGTTTATAAGGCCGGGATCGACGATCCGGATTGGGGATCGGCCGATTCCGGATCGAATCGGCAATTGTGGATGCGATTCTTGGCCGAATAGACTGATTTAGAAAAAGTTCGACGAAAAATCGGGTCAAGATTGGTCGGGATTGGATCGGAATTGGAATTGGAATTGGATCGTTATTTTCCTTTTGCTTATGCTTTGGCAAAATTTGGATCAGTTTGCTGACTTCGCCCGCTGATCGATCTGGACTCGGAATTGGGATCGGTTTTTTAACCTTTATGGATCGGTTTTGTTCTAGTGGATCGGTCGAGGATCGGACCGATTGGATCTCGATCCAGATCTGATCGGTACCCACGTTCTTGACTCTGATTCCAATCCCGCGATCTTTGCAAACATTGCTCATTTTTGCAGAACTAATTCCGAGTTTGAATCGAGGTTCCTATTCCAGCTCGAGGCTTAAACTCATGTATCAAGTAAACAAGTGATGTGGGATGGCATGCACCAAAAACTATTCAAAAGAAACCTTAACAGGGCTACTCCTAAAATGATGACTGATCTCCAAGGATGACTGATTTCCAAGCCTTTCTATTATCAATATTTGATAATCATTTTTAGAGGAGTTTGTTGTCTACGCAAACCATCAAAGAGTAAGATCATGGCCAGGTAAGGAGCAGCCAGAGACATGGGTAGATTGCTCAAGTTCCAATTTGGCAGCAATATAAGTAGGTAAGTAGGTTTTTAACCTCTTATCAATGTTTGGGTGAGAAGTTTTAGTTAAATGTAACAAGATGCCAACTGGCGTTTAATATTCCTGGGTTTGATTTAGTTCATAGCAATCCAAACTTCCAGTCCATGTAGTGAGGGCTGCCTGGGTTCAATAACAGTTCACAATTTCAGTTGGTCACGTTGATGGCCGATCAAACCCATTAGTTCATTTATCAACCAATCCATTTGAGGGGGGGTTCAAAATGTTCAGTTCGTTGTAGAGGATTTGGTTGGATGTATCGGGCCCAAGTGACCAGCTCACATGGCCTGTTTATACAAGTTAATACAAGTTTGTCAATCAATACAATTGCATACACCTTCATTGCAAGCAAATTAATGAGTCTCAAGAATATGATTAAGTGATAATCCGAGTATCAGATCAGGCCTTTTGCCATTTTTAGAGTTCTTTTAACGGCTGCTATGGCCATTGATCTTTTATGCCCAAATCGTTTCTATTGTTGAAATTGGAAAAGGGAGATTTCTCGAAGGGGAGCAGTGGTTAGTTGTTACTGTGATAGTTACCAAGGCTAAGAAATAGAGAAGGAAAAAAAATAGCAAAAGCAAACTTAACACCCGAAAAAGGGGGAGAGGAGGAAGGGCGCTCTGTGCGATGGAGGGAGGCACGAATAGCGCCTGCAGACACGCGAGAAAAAGAGGAAGGAGAACCTTGCCGGCGTACAAGGAGAAAGGAGAAGTGCTAAGTTGATAGCTAGGCATAGATTGCAAAATCGGCCGGATCAGTTGAGATTGGCCGATTCCTAGGTCTGGGGATCAGCCATTCTTCGAATGAGCGATACGAAAAAAAAAATCTTGCAGAATCGACTAGTATAAACCGAGATCAATCTGGATTAGATTGGAATCAGAATTGGATAGCGGTTTTTTTCTTTTGCTATTTTGGCCGGATCGGTCGAGATTGGTTTGAATCGGTTAGGATTGGTCCGAAATGGATCGGATTGGAATCGGAATTGGTGTTTTTTTACCGATTTTGGATCTATTTTGTTGCGGGTGGATCGATCGGGGATCAGACCGATTCGATTTGATACGGATCGAATCATTACCCCACCGATCCAGTACTCTAATTCGATGCTGCGGTCCTTGTAGCTAAGGAGAGTCGAAAGCTGTTGCAGTTCATGATATAGCCCTGCCTAGCAGTCAGGAGAAGAGAAGAAGCAAAGGCTCAAGAGCCTTGCCTTCCTAGTAGGTCTTTTATTATTTTTATTTATGCAACAAGGGGACAATGGAGCCTTGGCCTGGCACATGCCGGAGAATGAGGTCTGACAATGGCCTTCCTGAAGAGAAGAAAGGATAAGAAAAACAAGGGTTGCTTGGCTAGAGACTGCCCTTGGAGAAGCCCCAAGGTCCTCTGCCTCGTGACTGTTGCACACTTGCCAAAGGGAGAGCCAATTGTTATTGTGCACTAAGAGAAAGGAGGGGTACTGATGGGGACATATTTTGGTAATTTTTGGGTTTTTCTTTTATTTGTGTCCATACGAGGACAAGTGTCTGTAAATATTAAATCTTAGAGGGTTTCTTTTAATTAGTCGTCTCCTCTCTTTAAAGAGGACCCAATGTACATATCGAACCAAGCAATACAGGTGATTTTGGAGCTTTGGGAGGTTTCTCCCGCGCGAGGGCTGCGGCCCCCATCTTCTTCCCCACCCCCCCACCCCGGCCGGTGAGGGGCCGCTTCTCTCCCACCTCGGCGGTGAGGGCCGGCTCGTCTTCCTTCCCCGATCCCGGCGAGGAGCGCCGTCCTCCTTCCCCTCGCATCTTCGAAGCACGGCGGTGGCCGATCCCCTTTCTTCCTCCTCATCCCTGCGGCCTCCGTGCCATTCCCCCTCTCTTCCCCTTCTCGGTTCGTAGCCGGTCCCCAGCCCGACACCCATCCTCCTCCTCCGGTAGCATCCTTCCTTGATGACGGCGGCGGCGGAATCTACCCCCGCTTCGCGGATGCGGATGAAGAAGAAGAAGACGAAACGGAAGGAGAAGACGGTGAAGCGGGAGGAGGATCCGGCGATCCCCGGATCCCCCTCCCTCCGCGGCTCCCTCCTCCCCCGCCGGCTTCCTCCGGGCGTCATCTCGGCTCCACCCGCCCGTGCGCCGACGGCCCCGGACGCAGCCACCGTCTCCGTCTCCGTCGTCCGCGAGAAGGTCGGCCGGACAACGCCGCCGCCTCGCTATCTTCTTCCCCCTTCTCCGCGGCCTCGGCTTCGTCGGATCGGACGACGACAAGGTCGAGCGCAGCCCCGCCCCGGCGCTACTTCGCCGCCGCGCGCGGTTCCCCTCCGGACGGACGACGAAGACGGCGAAGACGCCCGCGCTCGCGATGCGGCCCCGCCCCGCCCGCCCTCGGCCTCTTTGTCGCGGCCCGCAGCCTCGCGGGACCACCGCGATGCCGCCACATTGACGGACGGTCGACGTCGCGGGAACGACGCACAACCACCGAGAGCCCCGCGGGAGGCGCCACGACACCCACCCCTTGCCCGGTTTCGCGCGGCTCGCGGCCGGCCGGTCCGCGGCCGGACCGGTCGCCGGTCGCCGGTCCCGGCCGGGTTCAAGGCCGGTTCGAGCCGGTTTGACCCGGTTCGGTGCGTGAACCGGCCGGTTCAGTCCGGTTCGAGCCATTTTGGACTGTTACTCGGACCCGGTTCCGAGTGGTTCGACTTGGTTCGGCACCGTTTCGGAGCTGTATCGACCGGTTCGAAGTCCGGTCCGCCTCGTTTTGGGTTACTTTAGTTCTGTTTAAGGCGATTAGCGCCGGTTTATCTCGTTTTCGGTCCGTTTAGCCCGGTCTAGCCAGTTTGTCTCCCATCAAGTACCGAGGGAGCATCTTTGTGCCTCCCGCTGCCGTGCCAATGGGGAAGCAAGAGGAGAAGATGGAGTCTGATGGATACATGAGAGAAGAATAAAAGGGGGATGAGATGACAGGTTGGCCTTCACTTACAAACCTTGTCCTACTGAAGGGAGGAAGAAGATGACAGGCCTTGGCTTCCCTTCTCTACCAGAGGGAATAAAAGAATGAAGAGTGGGCTATGGCTTCTTTTTTGTATCGTTGAGAGAAGACATGAGTGAGAGAAAGAAGAAGGCCCAAGGGACAATGTCTTCTCACCCAACTCTCATGCTTTGAAGACAAAAAGAGAGAAAAAGGAACCTATTTTGCCCGCAATAGAGACATGGACTTATACGGGGCAAGTTCTTGTGGTAGTTGGAAAAGACATGACGAAGATGAAGAAAAAGAAGAAAAAGGGTAAGAGATCAGGTGCCATGTCAATGTCATGCGTGGAGGGGAGAAAATGTGTGCACCTAAGGGGGGAGAAAAGGAACTGAGAAAGAAAATGAAAGGGGATGTCCTACCTAGAGGAGAGGTCGAGTTACCTTCACTATATGTTGACTCACTAGTCAACCGAAAGGCAAAGAGTGGTGGTGGTGGTAACTCCTTCACTACCTTCTCACCACATTTTGCCTCTCTTTATAAAGGGGCCTCAATTACCCAACTCTAGGGCATTAGACACTTGTGCATTTTGGAGCTTTACCCTATGGAGGAAGACACGAGTTGTGTTGCAAGGGAGAAGGAGAAGAGGAAGAATAAAAAAGTCCGGGATGAAAGGCAAAGAAAAAGAAGAGAAAATGATGGAGAAACATGATCAATCAAGGAAACGAAGCTAAATCCCAAGAAGGGACCAGGGAGAGAGGTTGAGAAAGAGATTAAGGAAGATAAAAAAATAGAGTGGAGATTGAGAAATTGCCTCCTTGCCTCGCTTCATTGCTTAGGCAACTGAGGTGGTTGCCTTGGCATAAGCCTCACCAAGGTGGTGAAAAGCCTCTCCTTGGTGTTAAGCCTCAATGCCTCAAGGTGACGTCTTTTAAAACAATGCCGACTAGACACCCTAGTCAAATTGACTGGAATCAAATTGAACTAATTGAGCATCAAGATGGGGAGTTGACCATATGATGAAAGTCTAGTCAACTGCCCCTTCAAGTCGATAAATGACTGATCGCCCACATCGAGGACTGATGGCACACCAAGTTTAGGAGAGTTAATTGGATGCATAAGTTGGGACATGCACCCGCCACTCAAGTAAAAAAAGGTCAGCCAGCTACTCGATTTCTAAAGAAAGCCAACAGTCAACCAAATCGACCCGAGGTAATTGAGGGCAAATCAGAAACTGACTGAAGTTGATTTATGGAAGACAAGGATTAGTGAGGATGAAACCACTGGAGTGGTTTTTTTAAAGGTGACTGGGATCACGATTCAATCAATACATAAAAAGAGGGACACAAACTAGACAACCAGAAAAGAAACAAAGACACAAAAACAAGAGACAAGAGACGTTCCTTAACTACCAAGGAGGTAGCAAAGGAGGAACACTCAAATCAAAGATAAAGATTTTTTCCACCGTAGAAAACAGTCTGAAAGCTGAATCCTCTGGAGCACATCCTTAAGAAGTAAAGAGCCAATCCTTGATGAACAAGGCCAGCTGATAAAGAATGACCATCGGGTTGTCAAAGTGAGTCACTGGGTGTTAAGGGGGTGTGATCCGTAACACCTTTAAGGTGACTTTGGTAGGCCTCGATTGATACTAGCCAATTCACATCGACCTCAAAGGGAAAATACAACCTTTTTATGCCTCCCTGACCTTTCCGTATATTCTATCTTTTGTATAGACACAAGGGTATATTATTTATATATAAATGGTCTTTTGGGAGAAAAATAAAATTTTTATTAATTGTGTATATTATGTCATGTATATAATTAACACTTCCGATGATCTCCAGTTAAAAAATAGAAAAAAATAATGATTCAGAATGAAACACTTTAATAAAAATAAGTACGATCAAATTAAAAGAAATGACACACTTAAGCAAAAATAAAAAAAAGGTAATTAAGAGGGGATAAAAGTGTAAATAAAAATAAGAAATCATAATTAAATAAAAAACTAATTAAACAGTAAACTTAGGCTTTAATGAATTTCAACAAAGAACTACAACATGTGCTAGCTAAGGGTTAATAAAACTGAAAGTAAATAAAAAAATATAAAGAAACATCAGAAAAAAATTTGAATTAATCAAAAAAATCAACAAAATATGCACATAAAAACAACAAATTCTAGAATGATAAAGAAAAGATTCTTTCTCAAAAAGGACCAAGTGATCAAGATATTTAATAAAACAAGAAAAAAGGGTAAAACACCTAATTAATAAAAAAGGAAATGAGCTAATCAACAAGAAAACTTGTCACCACAACGAAAAAATAATGACAAAGATTAAAAAAAAACTTGCCAATAAAAAAGATAATAATAAAAATAAAAAAAACCAAACAAATAAAAAAAGCAAAAAAATGCAAAAAATTGTTAAAATTACAAAACATGAAGTCTCATAAAAATCTCTAAGGTTGGGAGGTTATGAGAAGATCAAAAATGTCATCTGATGGTCAATCATGGGTTGCGTAATTAACACCCGTTCATTTGAGAATTGGTGGAGATAGGATCTGACTACAATGCTTACGAACCCACAATATAACCCCACATATTTTCAAACATAAAAAACAACAAAGCATGAACAAACAATAAAAATCAAAACAAAACTAAAATAGAAAACACAAATTCTATTGGTTGTTGGCTCATTCATGACAAATGATGGATGATACTTTCTTCAGCGACAAGTTTTTAGTTTTTCACAATTTTTTTTTGTAATCACTCCTATTCTCTACCATCTTGGTAGATGTTTTTCATTGCTTTTCTTTTGGTATAATGCTGATTATTCTATGGTTAAAATGTAAAAATTCCTATGTTTTAATGATGTTATAAGGCTTGTATTTAATTCATTGCTATAGACTCATGCTTTTCACTAGTCAGGCATTTCACTCTACTTTTGCCTACAGGTTGATCTTCGTATATTGAAGGCTGTTGCAATCGAGCATTCTACAGATGTTGACGCAGCTGTTGAGTTTATTATTTCAGAAGTGCTGCCTTTTTTAAGTGTCCAAGAGGCAGAATCGTACCCTAACACCAGTACTTGTGAAGAACCACCTGAAGGTGAGTTCCTCTTTTATATTTTTGTTCTTTTTTTTTCTATGATGGACTGATGCTTATCCAGGCTAAGTTCATCATGTTTAACGTGCTCACATTCTTGTCATCTACAAACCCACTCATTTTCTATTTCTCTATGCAGAGCATGTATAAGATAATGCTAAAAGACTTACATTTCATTTTGTCTGTTTTGGTGCACAATCAGAATAATGTAGTGTAATAAAAAGTTCGTTTTATATCAATCTCTGTAATTTATTTTATTTATATTTATTTTTAAAAGTGGTAATGCCACAATTCAATTGATTAATAAGAAAAACCAAGTACGTACAAGGAAAAGCAGGAGCAAATGAAAAGAAAGAACATTAGAGAAGGAGCTGCCTAACCACTGCTAACATGGTAGGTGATGGGAGTTGATTTCAATGAATTTTAGTTTCTATTAGCATTTCAGTTCTTAGGAGGGCTTTGTAAGCTTTTACTTTACAGGTTATGCTTGTAATTATTGGCTTCTCTTTATAAGGAGACCGTTGTACTTCCGTGAAAGATATTTGAATGGAATAGAAACTTTTGGAGATTCTTGGTTCCGCAAAGAGGGGGTGCGACCCCGGTTCTTCTTGTCTCCTCCATTGGCCGAGGAGGCCATTACTGGATCTCCATATTCTTGGCCAGCCAGCCCTTCTTATCTTTCTCCTCATCCTCCGGCCTCTGTGCCGTTCTTCTATTTCTCCCTTCACAGGTTACGGCTTCAACAACAATGGAAGCTCCCATCTCATCTTCTGGTCAGAATCTTTTTTTCTTCATCCGATCATTCTTCAGTCAACGCACTGGTTCGGATTGACATCAGAAGCACCTCTTCTCCAACGACAAAGTGCGCTTTAGCAGATCTGGCAGACCCCAGAATCTGCTGATTCTTGTGCAGGTCTCTTTCTGGTTGACACCTCTCCTCTCGACAACATTTCTCTTCCCCGATGTGGCTTCAATTCCCCTCCGGCACTGCTGCTGCTACTTCTTCTTCCTGTCTCTTTTTTGTGTTCCTCCCTCCAACACAGTCCTTCTTCACGTGCCACGATCTGGGACTGGTGAAAGTGAAGATGAACAAGTGAATGTCTCCTGCTTCATTGCATTCTCTTCCCTCTGACATTGCTCATCTTTTCTTCAAGATGGTGGGAGAGAAACCACCGTTTGACTCCTTCGGCTGGAAGAAGGAAGACAAAGACAGAGAAGAAACCCACCGTCTGATGCTATTGTTGGTTAATTGGGGGGTTTTCTCATATCCTCTCGGGCACCTTAACAGGTGGCCATGCTCCTTCGACACTACCGCAAGGAAGCCAGGAATGTCACCATGGGATCATCATGAAGATGCCATGACCCCCTGCCGACTTCTCTCGCACATGAGCCCGCTGCGCAGGCAACCTCTTTGGCTCAGCTGTTCAAGCCACCCGGTTGACCAGAATCTCCACCTGGTCCAGCTAGGTTGCAGCAATCTTGTGCGAACCCTGTCTTTCATGCGGTTGGACCCACTGGCTTCCTTTGTCCATCCAAGCACCAATGTATTTGCAAATCGGGGCAGCTCAACTGAATAGAATTTGATTTTAGTCTTTTAATACCGTTTCAGTATTTTACTTCGGGTTTTAGCATTTGGTCTCCCATCAGTAGGGGTTCAGGAAGAATTACAAGCAAAACCTTTTCCAACTTTAAACCTTATCCATAGCCACTACACCATTGAGTTTAGGGTCAGAATGAGCAAAGTCCCAGTCCATGACCAGAAAAACCATAAGCTGTAGGATTGCAGTAGATTTCTCATAATGACCATAAAAAGTTTTCTGTTCCTTGCCCGCCAAATAGACCAAATCACTGCTTGCAGACACATTCCAAAGACTGGCTTCCTTCCCCCAGGAATTCCTACTGCTCCAACTACAAGTCAGAGATATAACATTGTTCCTACATTCTTAAATATCTCTGCATTCTTATTTTTTTTAAATGTCTAAAATATTGATTTATTTCCATTACAATACTGTGGTTTATCCCTGTTAACTTGCATCTTTAGTTTTAATGTTAAATCATTAAAACTAAAAAAATACTCTCTATTCACATCTCTCTCTGACATTCCCTGTGCGGCTGATTTTGATTTCATGATCTTTAACCTATAGGCAACTATCGACTTGATAGTTGATTTCACCTAGTGTCCTGTCATCCCACTCTTTCCTTTTTTTCTTCTTGTTTATCTACTTGTATCTTCAGGTTGCTGTACTTTTTTTAATGATTTAATTGTGGCAATCCTGCCACTTTCGGGGAAAAAAAGAGTTATGTTAGCAGATATCAAAATTTGTTTTAGTAAGCAAAAATATAATGTGTCTGTAACAAAATTATCTAGAGATGACAAAGCAGGTGAGATATTTGATCCTGACAAGAGACTTTACGGAAAATTTAAAAGCATAGTTATCTTCAAAGTAATTATTTTCAGTGAAACCAAATAGCTATTCATGTTTTCCATTTCTAAGGAAAATTGCGTTCCATGTAATATAAATTCTTTGATTTTACTTTTGCATGCATCCGAATGGATCCTTGAAAAAAAATCTAGATCTACAAACCAAGTTAGTTAAGTTGATGAAGGGGCTAAGAAGAGTGTTGCAGGGACCATAATTTAATATGGATGCTCGAACATACTAGGATAGGATTTATTGTGAGTATACTAGAGAAAGTGCTAGTATAAGTTAAGGCTAATTAAGAGAAGCGGCAATGGTGGACAAAATAAAATAAAGATACCAAGATAAGTTAAACCATCCCAAACCAGTCTGAACCTGGATGAACCAGCATAAACCAGCCTAACTTGGGGTTAAACTGGACTGAAATGGTGTGAACCGGTCATATCAGCACGAACCTGCCTGAGCTGAAGTGAACTGGTGTGAAACGTGACAAATTAACTGACTGGCAAATATCAGTGCAGTCTGCCCGACAGGGCAGCAGCTGATTTCAGGGGCATGTGCGGCCTGTCTTGTATGGCATGGGCACAGGGGATGGCAGGATGGGGCTGGTAGGAGGGCATTGTACGGGCGGGTGAGACAAACATGGGGATGATATGCAGCAGGTGGTCAGCAGGATGGCAGGGACGCACTGCTGTGGGCACTCATGGGGATAAGGAATGGGGCACTGGGATGGCACCATCATTGGCGAGGGGTCCGTTAAAGGGGGCTAAGGCACTGGGTTTCTTGCACAGGGGTGTTCTTGCGGGGAGAGCTGTAGGCCATTTGGGTGCAGGGACTGTGAGCAGCCATCAGCACCAACCAGGGTGTGAAGTGAGGGAGGGGGTAGATGGAGAAAGTGAAGGAGGCATGTGGGCATCTGTATAGGGGTTGCAATGTCTGGATGACTTGGGGGGGGGTCGCCTGTGCTGTGGGTTTACAGCATGCAGGTGTTTCCGTGTGCGAGGTCGATGCAGGTGGAACATTCAGAACTGGTTTCAGACCCAGTGGAGACCTGCACTTGTGAATGCTGGTCTTGAAGGAGGAAGTTTCCAATTGCTGACCTGGCTTGCAGGTTGTTGTGGATGACTCGAGGAGGCACAGGCAGAAGAGGCAGTGCGGGGCTAGCAGTGATGCTATTGACTGAATTTGGAAGCTTCATGGGCAAGTTGACACTGCTGTTCATTCCAAGGGATTGGAGGAACTGTCCAATCAGACTTATAGGATCACCAAAGGTTTCTGATTCATCGTGCTGTTCATTGGGTGCCAGCCTGGGTTCATGCAATGTGAGGATGGTTAGTTTTCCATCAGTCATACCACACTATGGCTTGCCGGAGGCTGTTGTCAAAGATGCAGGAATGTCACAGGTTGCTGGTGCTAGGAGAGGAAGAAGCAAGAGAGGAGGGGACTGGTAGACTGTCGACCAGGAAGGAGTGAATAGCGTAGAGTGCCAGGAGGAAGGAAGAAGAAGAAGGTGATGAAGGTCCTTCTGGCCAAACAGTTGGCAGTTGGGGTGGGGGGGGGTAATCGGGTAGCACCTTGGTAACATTATTAAACATCTTTGTCATTATCAATTTTAAAATTGATATTGATAGTAATCACCCAGAGATGTTTGGCTAATAGTATCAATTTTGAAATTTGTAGATCAATTAAAGCATGTAATGTAATACAAGTGTTAACTAGTATCAATTTTGATATTGATACTCCAACTTCTAGAAATATCAATATCAATATTAATGTAGTATCATTTTTGATACTCTAACCAAACAGGTCATAAAGGTCCAACATTCAAAAATTATTTTTACTTCTTTGGGTTACAAGATACGTTCTATTAACTAGAGGCAAGTTGAATTTTTGACTCTTACAACATCTATATTTCCTTGCAATACATTGACCATTGAAACTTAAAACCTTCAAAAAATTACATTTTTTGATATAAACTGATTTGTGCTTTGCTTGATTGCATCAAGGGTGGGATTGTGATGGTTGCACATAATAAATCTAGAATAAGGGGGACTCTTTATTTAAAAGTGGAACATAATGGATGGTGGAAGTAAAATAAAGAGAAGATGAAGAAGCCTAGATTACCATTGAGTTGATAATATTGTTTGATGGAGAAGTTTTACTACTTCTGACTAAATATTATGGGACATGTCTTTATGAAATGAGTGAGCTGGACAATAAGGTTACTGTGTTACATCAATTTTTATTCTGTTTTACTTTTTTCTTATTATCTTTTTTGTCTTTTTTCGTGCGATGATCCAATTTTACATTTGTAGGTGAGAAATACACATTGGACTTTACATGCTCTCCTGGCAAGGATGAAGTTAAGTCTTCTGTTTTTTCATGTCAAGCTGAAAATGAATCTCCCGCAAGTGAATACCCCAGTGTTGTGCATGCCAACTTGTCAACAGTGGACATGTACACTCCATCAATTGGACCAGTAAATGAATCAGAAGCTACTATCAGTTCATTAGGACATCAAATCTCTGATCAGGAACTGAATCCTAGTGCTGTTACATTTCATGCTGGTGTAATAGAAGTATCACCTGGAAGTGATGAGACCAGTACTCTTGTGCATTCCACCTTATCAACACAAGATGAATGCAATCTGTCTGTTGGATCAGTAGTTGATCCAAGAGAGACTATCATTCCTTTAGAATATGAACGAACCCTATTTGATGCTCCTGCAGACAAGCAACATACCCTTGATGGTGCTACTGCAGACAAGTTCATTGAAACAATTTCTTTGCCATCTGAGAATGCTCTGATCAACAGTGTGACAGAAAATTATTCTTCAGCATCTCATTCAGGAGATTTAATTAGTACACTTCCTTCAGTTTTGCAAGATGCTGATGGTCCATATTCATCGATTCATCATGAAGAGGAAATTATGCCCCCTTATGAAGCACACAGAGCAAATGAACACTCATTCTCTGAGGCAAGGTCAGGTCCATATGAAGATCTTTTAATGGATTGGAGCAGTCCTCTTTTTTCTGATACTCAGGGTGAGCTTGGTCTCCATTCAGAACTTAGCAACTCGTTGCAATCCATTTCTGATTCATTCCCTGAAGATAATGGGAGGTCTTCGGGAGCTGGAAAGTTGGCAGAAGAGGCTCTCAGTGCTTCCTTATGCGGAGAAGAAGCCTCTTTTTCTGTGAAACCTGCTTCTGAATCATTGTCTCTCAAGGGTGAATGTGTTCATGATGAGCCTGTGATGTCAAATTCTTTGAGTTCTCGACATGTTGTCAATACTGATTTCCTAGAAGAATTTGTCGCTGATTGTAAAGGTATCAAGGTAATCATAAAGTTTTTATGATGATGCTCTTTCTATTACAAAAACTGACTTCAGTTTAAACTTTAAATAGTGGTTTCTTATGTCTAATACTCTGATAGTAAGTTTATTGTATCATGGTGGCTTAGTTAGTTGGTGTCTAAATACAAAAGGGCCTGGCTTAGTTAATTGTTGCTAAATAGTGCATTAGCAAAAATGAAGTTTATGAAACATTCTTTTTGTAAAGCATTCCTTTCTTTTTATCTTGTTTGTGCATCATTTTTGTTGACCATAAATGGTTGGATAAGAAGTAAATTTGTGGCCTTTTCTGGAGGCTCTATTTTACTGCTTATAGTAAAATATCTATGGAATTGATAATTCAATTTGTTACTTAATAGAATTTTAGCATACCTTAAAAAATGATCATGAGAATGTGATGAATCCTATATTTAATCATTATTTTCTTGCTTGGCCATCGAGACTTCACTTTCTATTGCATTATTTACTATAAACTGGTTTGGGTTTTTCTCCACCTTCTCTGTTGGCTTAGTACTTATGGATTTTAATTAGAAAACTAAGGCTGGGTCTTTTGTTGCAAACAAGGTCCTGCTTTACATTCGATACATCTGATGTTTGTCTGAGATGATAGGAGGAAGTTAACATTAACACATTCTTGTTGTCAAAGTTAAATTTGGTGTCAAAGTCAATACTTGTAATTATTTAGTTTTCACGGTAACATATGTTGTCTCTGTAATACCGATTTCCATTGGTTTGAATGAGCATCACACAATTACTTTTACTGAGCTGGGCGGTAAAGCCTTTACCCTGTTGTTCACTGCATGCATGGTTTATAGGATTGGCCAACCTGGCTCATTCTCCGTCAGTCCTGTTTTGGACTGTCACTCCCTGCTCCAGGTAGAGGGTGCCAAAGCTGATCATGTGGCCTTTCTGCCATGATGCATAGATAATTCCATTTTTTTTATTTGTTGACAGGTAATTGTCAGCATGAACATGTAATGCTGTTGGCATATTGGTTCTTTTAGATCTATCAGGTGTGTGTTTGGAGGGCCTGGGTGCGAAAATGCTTGAGCATAGGATGTATTGCTTTGTGAGCTAGAGCTACATATCCTCCCAGACAAGGTATTTTGGGTTGGTATCTGACCCTGGATGGGCCAGAGCCAATCGCAACCTAGATCTTGATCGATTCCTGGATGGCTCAAGGCTTATCCCAGCCCAGATTGAGATCGGATTGGCTAGCTCAGCTTATTCGACAGAGGGAAACTGATCTGGAATCATCCTGGAATGATCCTTCAAAATATTGAAAAAAAAATAAAACAAAAAACATTCCAAACTGATCTCTGGGGGAGCAGCAGCCTGGATACGGTGAGATCGCCATCTCTCCATGGTGGAGGGGCAGTCTCCACCCTATGCCTTCCCCACCCAACCCTAAATGGGCGGGGAAGGAGACTCTTATTGGGTCCATAGACCTGTTACAAGCTGGATCAGCTGGTCCCTGCATAGAAGGCTGTTGACACCGATATTTAAAAAAAAGGGGGGGAATAGAAATAAAGGCCCACTCTTCTTATAAGAGCATGCTCGTCATAGGGGCTGGAAGAACCTGCAATAAAAAAAAGAAAAAAGAAAAAAAGAAGAAAAAAAAGAAAGAAAGAGAGGAGAAGGGTAGCTAGAGCTGTCGACTGAGGGAAGATAGGGCTGAAGTCCATTTAGAGCGGCCAGCACATGGGCATCCTAGGCCCAATCCATTCTAGCGGTTGGAGATGGAGTCGGGAGAGGTTTTCGGTAGGTTTTCACACCGAATTGGACTCACCCGAGGATAGGAAATCCTATGGAAACAAAAAACTGCCTAAACGAGACCTTCGGAGCTGTGGAGGGCAGGGAAGCTAAATCTCACAAGTTCTGGACCTGTCCAAATCCTCCTTGGAGCAGGACACTTAACCATGGGAAGTTTCCAACTCTCGGAAGGATAGCCGCGTTGTGAAAACGGCTGTAGCCGATGAAGGCCAGGGGAACAAAGAGAAGGAAGAATCGGGGAGTCAATCCCGCAGATATAACACCCGATCGAGTTTGTCTCGGAGCAGAATCCTACTTGATGGAAGTCTCCAACGCGATAGAGAGAGTTGGAGAAGAGAAGGGAAGCCAATCCCACAAATCTCGGACCTTTCCGAGTCCAGCTCGAGGCCGGAAGCCCCGTTCGGTAAGCTTCCCAACGGGAGCAGGAGAGTCGGGGGGCTTATAAAACCCATCAAAGCTCGTCGTGCGGGGGGATGGTAAACCGGACATTGGAAGCCCGACAGAGAACAGAGAGCCGGAAGGGTGAAGGAGACAAAAATCCAGAGAAGAAGATTACGAGAGCAAGAGAGCAGACCGGTAACCTTGTGGAAGCCGTCGAATTCTCCTGAAGTGGCCGAAGCCGTCGGACCTCCTTCCCGCAGGTGCTGTGTCCGCCGGGAGCCCTCTTGGAGTTGTTGCGATCGCCGGAAGTCCTCCTGCGGTGGCCGCGATCACCGGACACCCTCCAAAACACCCCGTCGTCGTCGGAAGTCCTTACGGAAGCCACCTCTGCCAACACTCCCTCCGGAGCATGCCGTCGCCGTCGGAATCCCCTCCGGAGCTAGCTGTCGCCGCCGGAAATTTACCCTGGAGTTGTCGGAACCTCGTCGGAAGGCCATAGTCGCTGCGAAGATCTCCCCCTCCGCCGTAAGCCCATCCGCAATCGGGTGAACAGTGCCAACCGGAGGGGGGGAGGGGGAGAGTTTATTTTTCATACACTTAGGTCCACCGTGGCAATACCTATGGTGGGGCCCACTGAAAAAAGAAACTGCAGCGGCCGTGAGTGGCCACGGCCGAGCACGCGCGTGAAGAGCTACTCGAGGGAGATGCGTGTGAGGGCTGTTGACCCTCGGGTCAACAGGATGGTGGGGCCCACCAGAAAATTGTGACAAAAAAGGAGAAATAGAAGAAGCAGCCCGCCAGACAGGCCAGCGGGTGCAAGAAGATGGGCCTGGGCCCATTAAGCAGAAGCCACACGTCTTACAGGGGACTGTTTATGTCCAGACCTGCAGGAGCTAAAAAAAGAAAGAACTTTTAAAATACACAATCAACATAAAATTTAAATAAAAAATCATTAACTAATCAAACAAACCGAGGCGAGTATCTGGCCGGCTAAAAACCCGCCACATGGTCTCGGCATAATTTAAAAGAATCAAAATAAATGGGAAAGCAATAAGCCGTCTTTTAAGCACGCTTCTTGACCTATAATTCATAAAGGATTGAGCAGGGGTGTTCTCAAAACAGGTCAAAGTTGTAAAGTTGTATTTTCTGGACCGAGAACTTCAAAGAGAGACATTCAGGAAACTTTATTTTCGATTTGTACTATTGAAGGAGTCAATAGCCTTATTGATTTGATGGAATGCAAAGGATTAAAAAAAAACAGAAACATGAATCTGTAAGTAATTTTGGATTCACAAACTGGAGCTTGATCACCCGGTGGACATCCGGAAATATTAATTGAACTTTCAAATCAGAGAGGAGAGCCCACGGTCTGGATAAGCAAATCAGACGCCAATTGAGCCTTAAATCAATCAAGTTTGAACTCTGGACAAGGTCAACGTCTGCAGAACAAAAGGATTCTCAAGCTACAGCCTGATCTGACTTGCAAACAGAAATCTAACTTCATAAATCACAATTTCATTTAAAACTGATAACACACATCCTGATTGGAGTAGGGGGGACAATAACAACAGGTCTTCAAGACTAAAGCAGAAGGCAGAAAATCTGGAATTTCCTTTCATCGTTAAGCAAATTTGTTTAAGAAGTTGTCTTGAAATTAAGTTTCTGGGTGCAAATTTTGCAGAATGGAATGCCCGGGTTATGTAGGATTCATTGGTGTGGGGTATGGAGGGCCATCCTTAATAGGAGATTAATTTGGTCTAAAAATCAGAGTTCTCAAATTCAAGGATTGTCGTCTCGGATCTCGGCTTCGTCTCGGAAGCGTGAAAGAGAAGAGATCTCGTGAGATTCTCGGAAAAATCTCGAGAGATCGGGTCTCCGATTTCATTTATGCAAGGTATACTTTACCCAATGATTGCCATCTCACATCTATATTTTATCTCACGGAGATTGAAGATAAAAGATCTCGAAAAAAATCTCAAGAGATTAGATCTTGAAAATACCAATCAATGTGCATGTTTAAATGTAGAATGTCATATAATCTCTTTAAAAAGGACAAGGGAACTCATTAAATATTAAAATAAGCTGTGAGAGAATTAAAAGCGTAATACAGAGATGGTGAACTATTGTTAGCACGAGACATACAAAGGATCTTATGTCAGACCAAAGTTTCATCTTGAACAATATGGATAGAGATTGATAACATTTTGGTCAATTGTACATATATAGTTATTAAATTATTAAGCTATGAAATTTTATCAAACAATAATGTTTATATGAATATTTGGATGGATTCCATAATAAAATTGGCAATATAAGAAGGAAACTTAACAAGATCATCTAACAAATTGGGGATAATTATAAGCGGAGAAGATCAAGGTATCACAAGTACTATATAGATATTCTCGTTTCGGCGATCTCGTTTCTCGGACGCACGGAAGAAAAGAGATTCTCGGGAGATCTCGAGAGATTCTCGGGAGATCGCATTCATGCTCAAATTGTTAAAAGCTTCAGGAGATCCTTGAGTCAACATAAATCATGTTCTAAAGTGAGTTGTTCAAATTGGAGTGGATCAAAAATCTAACGTTTCTGTGGTGTAAATCAGACTCTTAATGAAATGAATCTGGCAAGGCAAGCTTAAAGTAAAGAATATCACTTTAAGACATTCTCAAATAAGCTCCAAGCTTAAATCACAAACCAAATCCTCTAATCAAGCTAGAAATCAAATTCAAAAACCCACACAATTAAAAGTAACAGTCTTCAGAAGCTTGAATTCAAGATTAAAAGATACCAAATTAAATTCACTTAAAACACGTTTAATCTCAAACTGTAAAAATAAAATAAAATCCAATTGAGCATTAATATCCAGCAGGAACTAATCCTTAAGGGAATTTGAATCAAATTTCAAACACATCTCAAATAGAATTCTTCAAACCCATCAATCTCAGCTGACCGAAGCCCACTTCAAATCAAATTTAATTAAACTTAAACTAAATCCTAATAGCATACATCTAAATTAAATTTTCTCCAAATTGAGCAGAATCCAAATATAAAACGAGACTCAATCAAACCAGAAATCTGAAAGTTTCAAGGAAAGATCTGAAATTCCAATCAAACTCTCAAATCCGAAGATCAACAAGTTCTAACTCACTAAATCTCAAAATGGATTTCAAAACCCAAAATCTGGAGCCTAAGTCTTCATACAATCAATCAAAACATTCTTAAACCAATTACAAACTTAATTAAACTCATAAACAGAATCTGAACCAAGCCATAAAGCAAACCACAAATCCAAATAAATCTCAAAACAGAATATTAAACCAAACTTGATAACAGATCTATCAAACAAAACTTCAAATTTAAACAATCTGTCAAGTACCAAATTCAATTCAATTTCAACTAAATAAATTCAATTGGATTCTAATGAAATAAATTCATTCAAACTAAATCAAATTGAACCTTTAAACCAATCTGTTCAACATATGCAAGTCAATTTTAGCCAAGTGAATAAAATAATAACCCATAAGCAAAACCCAATTTATTAAAAAAAATAAACTAAATCAGATTTCCAAACAAACCATATTCTATAAGCTAAGCCTAAATCCCATTCACAAATCAAATAATAAACAAACTGTCAAAACAAACTCAAACCAAGTTTAAATCAACAAATAAATTCAAATTGAATCAAATTTAAATCAATAAACAACTCAAATAAATTGATTCAATTAAGATGAACAGATCTAACTTCAACCCAAACCAAAAGTAATTAAATTCAACCAATCAAGTTCAACTCAAACTAAATTCAAACAAATTCAAATTAATCAAACCGAAATTCAAATCAATTCAATTCAACTTAAATCAAGTGCTTGCATTCCATCAAGTTCATGGGGCTGTTTTCCTATGTGTATGTGAATGTTTATTTTTATGTGGATGCATGTTTTCTACTTTCATGAGTTGCTATGACGATTAATCAAGAGTTTTCGAGTAATCTTGATGTAATTAACGTCGGATCTTCGCACCATCCGACAGGGAGAAGTCAAAATCAATTTTCAAAGAACCCAACAACCTCAATGTATGATTTTATACATATCATTAACTCTAGTTAGTACTTTTATGAAATATCATCTATTTTCTTGCGAAGTCAATACTAAGGTCAAATCAAATTCAAGTTCAAACAGGAAAATGAATTTCCAAAATAAAATCTTAATTTTTTAAAATTTTGAGGTTACATCAAAGGCATATAGATCAGATATGAATCAGATCTACCAACCTAATTTTCTGAATCCCTGATATTGGCTCTGGACCTGATACGAGCTGGATCCATCTTGTATCGGGTACATAGACACAACATGAGTTGAAGGGCGGAGAAGACTTAGGGCGTTGGCGGCCTACCTCCACTTCTGGGAGGTGGTGACCCTGCCAAGATCACCCCTAGGTCCATTCAGATTTGGTAGATCTAGGCCCATCCAACCAAGTCTAGCCCAATCCTAGTTGAAGTGGAGCCCAGGATTGCCTCTTCTTCCCTGATCAGTTTGGCACCTGCCAATCCTGATCCGAATTGGTGGATCCTACATACAAACCATGTGCCTGGATGACCTGTTTACTTATGTCAGTAAACTGATTTTCTTTTATGACCTTATCCAGGTTAAGAGTGCAAGTAGTTTCTTCGGCACTACCGTACCTGTTTGAATCTGGTATCATCTTTTTTAGTAGTTTTTTTTCAACCTTGTTTCAGAACACACTAGTTTCTGCAATGGAGTCAGTGGTAGATATGATGAAAGAAGTAGATGTTCGTGAGAAGGAAGCCAGGCTTGCAAAAGAAGCAGCCTCCATATCTGGTCTAGATGTTCTTGAGAAAGTTGAAGACCTCAAAGAGATGTTGAAACATGCTAAAGAAGCAAATAACATGGTTGGTGTTTTTTTTTTGTCAATCCCATTGCATAAACAAATGAGCTAATCTAATTTTGATTGTTGCAGCATTCTGGTGAGGTTTATGGAGAGAAGTCCATTCTAGCAACTGAGGCAAGGGAACTTCAAGCGCGGCTTCTAACTTTGTCTGATCAGAGGCATAAGTCACTTGCAATAATTGAGGAGGTACTGTATGCTGTTTATTAACTTTATTTTCCATTGTATTATGGTTTTTTGAAGTATGGAATGGTTAATATGTATATAATATTTCGTGGTTCTCTGACAATCAAATGCCTTTGTCCTAGATCAACCAAAAACTTAAAGCCCGTCTAGTTAGTGCGGAGGAGGAAAGGGTTAAAGCTGAGCAGGAAGAGTTGGAGAAGAAAGAAGCAGCTTGTAAAGCACTTGCTGAGCAAGAAGAAATCATGGAAAAGGTAGTGCAGGAATCCAAACAACTACAGAGGGAGACTGAGGAGAACTCAAAGGTATATTGGGAGGATTGAGTAAAAGACATGCCTCTCTGGTCATAGAATCTATTTAACAATGTATTATTTTGTTTTGCATTTATGTGGTTTTTATTAATGTTATTCAGTTGAGGGAATTTCTGATGGAACGAGGACGGCTGGTTGACACTTTGCAGTAAGTATTTCTCTTTGTATCTGTACTGAACCGTAGGTCCCAAGGTTGATACTAACTTTTATTTGTTTGACAAAGTAAAGTTCTAATTCACCTGATAAGTGCTTTCCAATTCTTACAATAGTAACCAATCATGATCCTGCGGATGAGACAGGGCCAGTCAACTCAATCATCCTAGTTAAGAAAACATCAAGGGATGTCAAATCCAAAATTGATATTTGCTGTCTTTTTAGTGCCTACACTTCTTGGAGGTCAATAAAGACCAGGCATGACAATGAAAGTGGACTTTGAGAAAGCTTGTGACCAGGTCAGCCAGTGCTTTCTCTTATTTTAGAAAAGATGGGTTTTGGTGATAAATGGTCGAGATGGATGCATGCTTGTGACCTCAGCCTCTTTTGCTGTTCTAATGAATGGGGATCTATCTCTTTTCTTACTGTTAAGAGGCCTTCGTCAAGGATACCATCTTGTCCCTTCGCTCTTGACCATATGTCTTTCTTTTGAGTTGTATGTGGAGTAGGGCTGGGAGTGATTCTTTACTTTTCTCCTAGCTATAGGATCTCTGTTTCATCTTGGAAAGGTGAAAGAGGAGATCTCGTGAGATTCTCGGAAAAATCTCGGGAGATCAGATCTCGGATTTCATTTTTGTAGAGTATGCCTTATTGAAAGATTGTCATTTTGCATCTAGATTTTATCTCATAAAGACTGAACAAAAGAGATCTTTGAAAAGTCTCGAGAGATTGGATCTTGAAAATACCAATCAATGTACATGTTTAAGTGTAAAATGTCATGTAATCTTTTCAAAAATAATAATGAAACTTATATTAAACATTAAAATAAGCTATGAAAAAATTAAAACGTTATATAAAGAGGGTGAAGTATTGTTAACATAGACATACAAGGGATCTTATGTGAGATTAAAGCTTCATCTTGAGCAATATGGGTAGGAAATTGATGACATATTGGGTCAATTGTATATATAGTCATAAAATACTAAGTTATCAAATTTTATCAAATAATAACGTTTAGATGAATATTTGTATGGATTCCATGATAAAATTGAAAATATATGAAGCAAACTTATCAAGACCATCTAACAAGTTAGGGGTAGTAATAGGCGGAGGATACCAAGATACCAATGGTATTGTATGGATATTCTCATTTTGACAATCTCGTTTCTCGGAAATGTAGAGAGAGATTCTTGGGAGATCGCATTCCATGGCTATAATGCAGAAGTGGAAAAAAACTAATTTAGATGCTGTTGATAGATGGACTTGGAGGTGGTCTTTGCAAACTATGGAGTAGATCTACTTTCGCAACGGATTGACGGATCTGTTGCAGTACTTTCTACCCTTTGCGGCTGGATCGGTCAATCTAGCTGCAACGGACCTTTAGATTGGCCCACTATTGGGCCAATCTATTTTTTTTAACCTTTTATGATGGGGAACAGACTAGGACTAACTATGGGAGGCTAATCAACCACAAAACAAATCTGTTTCCATGAACAGAATCAAGGTCTTTTCAATTATTACGTGATCTAATTCAGAAATTTTAAGCTTAAGGTTGCTTTCTCTTTTAGCTTAACCCAGAATTTAAGAATATGCCAGTTTGTAAACTTTATTAGATTTTGAAATTCAGTTCTAACAACTAACAATTTAGTTACCTGAATTTGGTTCTAATGTTCTCGCCAATGACCAACACCAAATTTGTAGTGAACTAGCTAGGACCTAATCCGCACAGAGGCATGGCATCACAAATGGAATAATAGAGAAACAAAAAGTACCATGCAAGGAAAGGGTTTAGAAAGTACCTTCACACCTCGGTGTGGGGAAGATTGTCGTCAGCTGGTGGTTAGGTGCTTCCTCTTATACAATTTATTAACTAGTTAACTACAGAACCAAAGAGTGACTCACACTTCGCAGGGTGGGGTGGTAACAGGTCTTACAACACAATTTGGAGGAGCACCTAATCCCAGGTTGACCAGAATTTCTGATAGGCCTCCAAACTAAATCAGCAACTGAATCCTACACTTTCCTATCAGCAAACCTGTCCGCTAGATCTAATAACGGGCAAGTTGGAAATAAGGGAAGAAGACTAGTATCACTTTAATGCTGTGTCATCATTGTCAGCGTGGCTTAGATTTTACCATCACAGCCAAGTGAATCAAGAAACCATTGTAACAGAATTTCTTAATTTGTCAGCAAAGGAAAATTCAGAACCATGTATAATTTTTCATCTGTAACCGGCAATTGGTTAAAATCGCCAAGGTACTTAATAGTTCTCATCGTTTTCTAAACATCCAATGACTTACAGATCAATATATCCCATGATCTAGATTCTATGCAGACAACTCCAAACAGTCACAATAGTCCCAATCAAGTGAGGCCAACTGAATAGTATAAGAAAAGGCAGCAGAGATGCTCAATCGGTTTCAACAAGTCCTGATATCAAGTATGTCATTGGACTGTATTGGTAGGAAGAACGAACCACGTTGGACAATACAAAGTCCTTCTCGGTCAGTAAGATAACGTGAAATATCAATTGAGGGACACTTCCAACCGGCAGTTCAGAAAATCCATCACAACATTAAGAGAGTTCGGGAAAAGCAGCACATCCTTAGACTGGATATGGGACTAGTCTACATTTCGGGCAACAAATAATACCAGCAACATTAATTAGTAATGAAACTATCGGATCCAAGAGATCAAACATATTCCATTAACATTCAGTCATACCAGTGTAAAGAAGCAACCATCTTCCATTAACATTCAGTCATACCAGTGTAAAGAAGTGACAACGCAATCAAGTATGGAGTGGAGGAGGACTAGTCCACTAGAGTAACTATATTATTGAATCAAACTGACAGATCACTCATGACCCCTTCAAAACAGTTCAAGGATAGATCTTAGAACTGAGCTACCTTCGGAATAGGTTTTCCGAGGCAACTATCGGCTTTAGATTTTAGCTTAGGCACCAAAATCAGTTCGAGAATACCAGATTTAGAAGGAGAAGATCCGTTGTTGAAGTTCAAATAGGAGAGAACAACTTACAGTATCCGTTGTCAACAAAGCCCAGCCATAGATGCAAGGATGGCATCATCAGAGCAAGAGTATTTTTAAACTGTAGGCATTTGCAGCATCCTGGAGGATATCTCCACTAGGAACAAGAAACAACACAGTCGATTGATCCAATTACAGAAGAAAATGATTCGTGAAGCACTGAACCAGCTGAGCTGATGGAGGTTCAGTTCTCTAGCAGGAGGAAAGAGCAGCCGAAGAAACACCAGAAGAGACAGATCGGAAGGATCAGTAGCATAGGAAAGAAGATCCAGTGAAGAAGCTCGGTAGTAGTAGTTGTAGATGAAGAAAACACCAGAACACAGCTACGATGAGGAAACAAATTGTAGAAGAGGCAGCTGTTGTTGAGTGGAAGAAGACCGTCCACAGGAGCTCGCCGAAAATCACTACTAGAAGAATGGTCCAACGACGATCGGACTGAAGAAGAAAATAAGGAAGAAGCTGTGAGGAAGATCTTCCAAAGGTGCTTGTCGAGATCACCACTGGAAGAAGGAGATCAGGAGGAGAGAGGAGCTCTTCTAGGGTTACTCCATCAGAGGGGAGGGAGAAGACATTGCAGTCGATTGAAGGAATGAGGCTGGAGAGAGAAACATTGAGGGTTTAAGAGAGCTCTCACAAGGTAGAATTGGAAAGCGGAGATCGGGGCAAAGTGGGAACCGAAACTCAGCAGTAAATTCTATTTCAACGTATCATATCCCATTTGTACAGGTGATGGTCTCATTTATAGGACCGGATGAACGGATGGAGTGAAAAATGTCCAAAATGCTAAGAAATTGCTTGGAAAATGAAAAAAATACTCTAAAATGCCTAGAAATTGAAAATAAATCCCTGAACATTTTAGAAACTACTTGGAAAATGATTTTAACCAAGTGTATCAATCAAAAATACAAGGACCATGGTCTCCTACTCAATTAGAGCTAGGATGCTTCCGCCGTTGACCATAAACATGCTTGAACCAGTGTAAATTTTTAGTGTCCTCACTAATTCTCCTGCTGGGAGAAATTCGATTGTGTCGAATTTGAGTCCACCAAACTCTGATGTCTCTCAAGTAGATCTAGATATTTTATGAGGAGGTAATTCCAAAAGGAACGTTAAAAGTTGTTGTTGGCTCCTGATATTTTACCAAATCTGAAACATTAAAAGTCGATCTTATTTCAAATTCAGGAGGTAATTTTAAAACATAGGCATTTTTCCCAATTCTTTTGATTATCCTAAAAGGTCCAACTCTCCGTGCTTTTAATTTCTTAACGGTTCCACTTGGAAATGGCTCTGGTCAAATTTTAACCATAACTAGATCACCTACTTGAAACTCCTGTTTTCTTCTATGAGAATCAGCATAGATTTTGTACTGTGCATTACTAGCCTCAATTTTTTTCGTAATATGATCATGCAGACTCCTAATATGTTCAGCTAATGATTCTGCAGATGTTGACACTTTAAATGCATGTGGAATAGGAGCTAGGTCTAAAGGATGTCTTGGTCTATACCTTTTTAAAATTTCAAAATGACTTGTACCTGTGGTCCTATTGACTGAATCATTATATGCAAATTCTATAAGGGATAAAATGGAATCCCATGATCTGGTATTATCACCAGCTAGGCAACGAAGAAGGTTACCTTGACTTCTATTTACAATCTCTGTTTATGGATAATAGGTAGTAGAAAATTTTAATTTTGTTTCTAACAGATGTCACAAAGTTTTTTCAAAATAGCTAACAAATCTGACATCCCAATCAGACAATGATTTTTGGGAGACCATGTAATCTAACCACTTCTTTCCAGAAAAGTCTAGCTACTTCTGATGCATCTGAGGTTTTTGCACAAGAAATGAAATTTGCCATCTTAGAAAATCTATCTACCACTACAAAAAATAGAATCAAACCTTCTTTGAGTTCGTGGTAGTTCTAAGATGAAATCCATGTTTAAATCCTGCCATGGAACTTTAGGAATAGGAAGAGGAATGTATAACCCAGTGTTTTACTTCTTCATCTTGACTATAGCACATGTTCTGTATTGAGCAACTATCTTTCTTACATCTCTTTTGAGACTAGGCCAATAAAATCGATGTTCTATCAAGTCAATGGCTTTGTTTCTGCCAAAATGTCCTACAAGACCACCGGCATGTATTTCATATACTAAGTAGTCCCTAAGAGAGGTCCTAGGTATGCAAAAAGGGTCTCCAAATAATAGAAAACTTTCATGGATAACATAGTCAACAAAGTATCTAGAAGGACCTTTTTGAAGAGAGTAGATGAGAAAAAAATCAGGACAGTCAAGATATTCTTCTTTGATGTGATCAAAACCCAGCACTTCAGAACTGAAATTAGTAAGGAAACATACTCGGCAGCTTAAAGCATCAGCTACCTGATTTTCTAACTCAGCTTACGGGTTTGAATTAGAGTATAAGCTTGCAAGAATTCAACCCATCTGCTATGTCTAGGATTCAATTTCTTTTGAGCTTGCAAAAATCTTAGGGCTTCGATCAAAGTAAAGGATGAACTCTTTGGACAATAGGTAATGACCCCAATACTTAGAGACTGTACCACAACATAAAATTCTTTGTCATAGATAGAATAACGAAGTTTTGCTTCATATAGTTTCTCACTAAAAGATATTATGGGATGCCATTCTTAGATAAAACTCCACTTATGCCAATACCTGACACATTACATGCTACCTCAAAAACCTTAGAGAAATCAGGTAGATTCAAAACAGGGGCTTGAGTCATCAATTATTTGAGGTTAGCAAAGGCCAAATCAGCAGCTTTAGTTCATGAAAAAGTCCCCTTTTTGAGACAATCTGTGATGGGTGCCGTAACAGTGCTAAATCCTTTGATGAATCTTCTATAAAATGTAGTTAGCTCATGAAAACTTTTAACTTCATGAAGGGAGGCCATTCAAGGATAGCTCTTACCTTCTTTGGATTAGCTGAAACTCCTTTGAAACAATGAAGCCAATAAATGTTATGGAAGGTGTCAAGAAAGAACACTTCTTTGAATTCCCAAAAAGTTTTTCTGTTCTAAGGGTAAGGCAGATTTCTTTCAAATGTTCTAAGTGATCTCCCTTGGACTTACTGTAGATTAGAATGTCGTTAAAATAAACCATAACAAATTGACCAATAAACGACCTAAGTATCAGTCACATAAGCCTCATGAATGTACTAGGTGCATTAGATATGACCAAATGGTATCACAAGCCATTCATAAATTTCATCTTTGGTCTTAAAAGCAGTTTTCCACTCATCTCCAGGTCTAATTCTAACCTGGTGGTACCCACTCTTGAGATCAATTTTAGAGAAAATCAAAGTCCCAACCAACATATCAAATATATCATCAAGCCTAGGAATAGGAAAATGGTATTTAATTATAATCTTATTGATGGCTCTACTGTCTACACACATTCTCTAACTCCCATGTTTCTTTAGAGTAAAGAGAGCTTAGATTGCACATGGGCTAAGATTCTCCCTGATATACCCTCCATCTAACAATTCTTCAACCTGCGTTTTAAGCTCTTCTTGTGACTTAGGATCCATTGTATAATATGGAAGGCTTGGCAAGGTAGATCTTGGAACTAAGTCAATGGCATACTGTATGTTTCTCATAAGAGTTAATTCAGGGGAAGTTCTTTAAGAAAAATATCTTTTAACTCATCAAGAAGTGTGGAAATATCAGGGTCCACTTCCTCCGTAATCTTTTTCTTTGATTCATTTTCATCTTCCTTAACCAGTATTGCAAAAATAGGTTGATTCTTGCATTCTATCTCATACTTATGCTATCTAGAAATACGAAGAAATTTGAGAACAATCAAACTCATGGAGGATTTTTAAATAGATTTCTGAATACCATATTTAGGAGTTTTGCCAGTTTTCCTATCCTGAACAACAACAGGAGTCACTTCCAAATTAGGATCAGATTTGGGTTTGTAAAGTTGGGCTTCCTTAGGCGATGGATTAACAGGATTCAGAATTATCCTCTTACCATCATGAATAAATTTACAAATACTGACCCATTAAAGTGGCATCCAGGTCAAAAAGCCATGGCCTACCTAAGATGATGCTACTCACTTCCATTGGAAGAACATCACATTAATACTCTTAGAATAGGGTGGAAAACTAATGGGAACAAGACAATGGAGATGAACTAGAATATAAGTTGAATCTACCCATGAAACTCATTATGGATGTGGATGATCAACTGGAGTTAGACCTAACTTTTGAATTGATGATATGGAGATGGCATTTATACAACTGCCACTGTCAATGATAAGTTTGCATACCTTACTATTGGCTCTAAAGAATGTGTGGAAAATGGAGGTTCACCTCCAATCATCACAAAGAATGTGTTGAGTAAAAGTACACTTAATCACTTTCAGTTTTATCTCTTTTTATTGAGTCTCCACTACATTATCCTTTTCCTGAAATTCTAACAAGAGAGTTGGATCAACCTCATACACAATATCCTCAATATTAGGATTGTAATTTTCATCATGTTGCTCTTCAAGGTAAAAAATTTTGTTTTGCAGGCATTGGGATTTATAATGCCCTATTTTACCACATAACATTGAATTCTGTTCTGACTAGATTCACCAACAATGGGTTGCTTTTCTTTATCATCCATTTTAATAGGTGGAGCTATAGTCTTAATAGGAGGTAGACAAAGTAAAGTTTCTCCGGTCACATTATATTGAAAAGAATTTCTATGTTGAACTTGAGTCCTAACCTCAGGATGGTTCTGAATTTGATTGTTTTGACTTTGGAAGTCAACTAGACTAGATTGGATGTAATGTTGTTTGGGACGATGTTTAGACATTCTCAAATTGTTCAAAATCAGACACAACTTCATAGGCATGTTCTAGAATTGTTACACTTTGCTTGTACAATTCTTTTGGTACTCAGGTCTCAAACTTTTCCTAAACCTAGACAGAGTGGCTAACTCCTTTTCTTTAATCCTGCATCTTAGAAAATAGCCATCAAATTCATCAATGTAGACTTGAACTGATGTATTCTCTTGATTGATTTTCTACCACTTGTTTACCGATCTATGCCTAAAAGATGATGACATATATTTCTAAGTTTGATTTTCATTTCTTCCCAATTTTGAATAGACTCCTAATGTCCTTTTCTAAGAAAGGTTTTCTATAGTGTTCCAATGAAGTTTGACCTACCCAAGTAATTTCATTTTGGCAAATCTCACCTTCCTAGCTTGAGCCAACTCATACCATTCAAAATAATGTTTTATTGCTCCTTCCTAATCAGTATAAACTTTAGGATTCCTAGAACCATCAAAGTTTGGCACTTCAACCATGACATTTCTCGTAATCCTTTCTTTAGCTCTTTGAACATCTCTCCCATTTATACACCCATGATGATCTTCATAATCGAAGTGGGGATGGAAAGGAGGATGACGCTCCTCACGTTGGTGGGGATGTTTATCAGGAACATCGAAACCTACGAGGAACTGGTTGATTCCTAGGTTTTGAATTGAATCCATTAGAATCACAAGGCCTATCCTCAAGCAGATGTGTCAAGCCTACAAGTTTAATACCATATTAGTATTTAAATAAGATTGTATACAAATTTTAATCTTTTAGAAACACAAAGATCATCTTTTTAGTATTGAGAGTGCTTTGTAATTGTTCATTCACACAGTTGATGTATAAATGTGTTATATATTTTTATGTAAATTCATTGATGTACTCCTATTTTTATAAGATATTATGTTATGTTTCATACATATATACATTTTGATCCGAGAATCCGAGATTCGATCTCCCGAGATTTTCCCGAGATCTCTTCTCTTTCAACCCCCTCCCGAGACGAAGTCGAGATCCGAGATTGCAATCCTTGGTGTCAACCTACCCTCAATGTTCACTACCCTATCTGTGAGGTGGTTGATGGAATGGTTCATCTATTCCCTCGTATTTCTAATCAACATTTCTAAAGTGCTAAATTGGTTAGCCATATGGGTAAGCAAATCAGAGGGGTCACTACTTGAACCTGACATCTGGTTGGTGTGATAAGAAGTTTCTCTCTTAGTGGTCATACAAATGAAATGAATGCAACCTAGGACTTAGACCTTGAATTGCTAAATGAAGGAGATAAACCTTGGCTCTGATACCAAAAATGATGGGGAACAAACCAAGGTTGGTTGGATCCTAGATCGCGACCGTGTCCGCCCGGCTCTGGGCTGACCCGGTGGGACCGGGTCGCGACCCGGTCGGATCTGAATTTTTTAATATATATTTTTTGATAATTCAAAAAAAAATTAAAAAAATGTCAAAAATTCGAAAAAAATCTGAAAAATAAGAAGTATAACAATAGAAATATTTTAATTTATTAACATAAACTTTACTTTATAGTTTACATAAATTTGATTTGGTCTACATTTTTCTACATAAGCTTTATACTCTTCCCACGACATTGTATTATATACAGTCTGCCACACATGCTGATAAATATTATATTCTGGAGTCCCTTATATAATGACCCTAATGTCGCTACTGGGTCCTAAAATACCACCAAAGTAATGTTCATATGGGGATTGAATCGGGGTGGCCATGGGTGATCTATAACTCATCCCACTCCACTCTTGGTCATTTGTAGGAAATCAAAAGCCTTGAGATGAATCATACCCATAGGTCGGTTGTTCATATCCATGGTACTGATGTCCGCCATGTTGGGTATGTTGTGTTCCTCCACCCTGTGACCTCGCCCCATGGTCCATGTCTTGGGTCGCGTGGGTATACTGGTCTTCTCCAGTGAAGCGTTCTATCGAAGTAGGAGCTCTCCCCACATCCGCGGATCTCTGCCTGCTTGAAGCCGTGGCTCCCTGTCCCTAGTGCCCTACTCCATCACCGCTGTTGCTCTTCGAAGAAGAATCCTCCAAAGTTTGATACTGCAGTCGGATGTCAGGCTCCGGAGTGTCTTCGCGATCCTCGTCGAGTGTCTCTGCATCTGCTATGTCAAGAGGATCCGTTAAAATTTACTTACCCTTTCCCTTACTCCGTGCACCTCTGCTAGATCCTTCACCGGTCTTCCGTCTCTTTGCCACGGCAGGCGGAATTTGAAATTCTTGGGCGAGAGGGACGTCGTCAAGTACTCCTTCAGCCCATTGTCGTTCTTCAAGATTGAACTCAGGCTCGCCCATCCCTTCTTGATCATTCACCCACGCTCCTAATGGATTTCTCTCATCAAAGATTTGATCCAAGTCGATGTCTTCCTCTTCGATTTGATTCAAGTCGAAGTAACCTAGCAAGATACAAATGTTACTAATCAATCAAATCATATTTTTAAATACAAATGAATGAAGTAAAGGAGTAATGAAATATACCTGCAGCATGTATTGGCTGATGTAATGTTCGTTCTCACCGACGATCAATAATGTCCCATCACTTATCGAAGTCCGACACAGTTTTTGCAATCTCATCCTTTGCCCTATCTATTGCATCGTATAGATAACCCATATCCGCTTTTCTATCACCGTCGACTATCCTTAGCACCTTCATTATGGGACCTACAATGCTCAACGTCTTCTTCACAACTTTCTAGAAATCTTCACGCTCAATTGTTTCCTCAACTTTCCTCTCTTTCCGCTTATCTGACAGGTTATATCTAGCTAACCAAGTACCCCACCTCAGTGAGATGACCATGTGACAAAGAGCCCTCCTATGAGTCAATAGACTCTCTAAGGAGATATAATGGGAGGCGAAGTGGGTGGCACCAGGTCTGAGAAGCTCTCTTCCCTTCATATGTTCCATCATCAGGTTAAGGATGAAGTTGTGGTTGTAGATGAATGATGAGATAAATTGGGCTAACTTCACAACCTGGTCTATTTGACTATCTTTGTAAATGTCCTCTAACATTAAATTTAAGGAATGTGCAGAACGTGGTGTCCAATATATTTTCGGTCTCTTGACCATCAATATTTAACTAGCCGCTTTGTATGCAGCCGCGTTGTCTGTAACTACTTAGACAACCTTGTCCTCCCCTATCTCCTGGATAACTCCATCTATCAACTCAAAAAAATATTCGGAGTTCTTGACCTTCCCTGATGCATCAACCGACTTCCAAAACACAGTGCCGGCTTGACAATAAACTAGAAAGTTTATCATCGTTTTTTTAGTTATACCTGTTAAGAATAATATTAACAAATTAGGTATAACGTAAAACAAATTAAGTAAAATCGTTTGTAAAGTGAGCTTACCGGTCTAACCATCTGTCATCAACGTACAACCTCTTTCATCTCAAATCCTTTCAAAGGACTTGACGTACTTTCTTGTATCGTCCACCTCTATGGGAAGATATACGTTGTATATCTCTTTTGAGTTAGGTCCAGACAATCTTTTTCCAACATCGCCGATGGTGTCAATCATGTTTTCATAGTATGGTCCCTTGGTAGCATTCGTCGGTATACTATGATGGAAGAACCACCTTGATGTCGCCCGTCCAATCTTTTCTTTGCAAATTTTCAAATTCTTTAGTGCCGTCGTTATTGATGTTTGGCATTGCCGTGGTCGGGTGACAATGGGATCAATAGGACCCACTCTTGGGTTGTCATCTCGAGTGAGATCATGAATCTCCTCCTCCACAAATGGGTTAGATCCCCTTCCACTCCCGGATCCTTGACCAATTAATCGGCTGGTTCGGCGCAAAAGGTCTTCGTCAATGAATGACTTCCGACTTGCCGCCATAGCCCGGTATAGATCCTCTAATTTTTAAACATAGAAGTAAAGAAGGTAATAAACTTATTAAGGTAAGAGATAAATAATATATAGTACATACCATATTCGAGGCCTATATCATGACAAATGTCCGAACGCTTTTGTCCGGTCCCATATATGTGTACGGAATATCTTGTCGGATGGGGCAATTTCTTCCCGAACTGCATCTTTATGCCGCTTTGAAGTTCCCTTCGTCGCTTCCAATTCTAGTAGATGCCGTCGAAATTGTGCTCTTACCTCTGGTGGAGCACGGGAGCACGTTATCCTTCATTCCGGCAAGGTGGTATTTTAATTTAAAAATACCACCGTGCATAACTTTATCACAGTATTTACATTGCACTTTTCTGACCGTCATGGACAACAAAGTGCAATGTAGCCAAGCCGGATCATTCCGGGTTGACCCAGTAACTTCGGTGTCACCACTTAGAGAAGGCATAGTGAACCAAAGTAAACAACAAGGAGAAGAACCACTAAACAAGTTAACTTTCACTAAATAAAATAAGGGCCTTGGGGGGTGGGAATTAGCCTTAAAATGTAAGGTTTAGAGGGCTTAGCATGAGGGCAAGGGGGCATCAAGAACCCCCCTTGTTTGCCCCCCACGCATTGCTTCTCATGGGGGGCAAGGATCCCCTGCGGGATCTTGGGGTCGTGCCGCGCGACACGGTGATCTGGTTGCGACCCGAGGGGATTCCCCGCTCGGGTCGGGCCAGCCGGATCCCGATCGGGCCGGTCGGCCCAAAATCCGACCGGATCGGGTCCAGGTCGCGACCCGGATCCTGATCCGGCATTCCATGGAACAAACTAGGACTAACTATGGGAGGCTAATCAAGTACAAAACAAATTTGTTTCCCATGAACATAATCAAGGTCTTTTCAAATATTTAGGTGATCTAATTCATAAATTTAAGTTTAAGGTTGCTTTCTCTTTTAGCTTAACCTAGAATTTAAGAATACGCTAGTTTGAAAACCTTATTAGATTTTGAAATTCAGTTCTAACAATTAACGAATTAGATTTAGTTACCTGGATTAGGTTCACTTTGATGTTTCTCGCCAATGACCAACAGCAAATCTGTAGTGAACTAGCTAGGATCTAATCTGCAGAGGCATGTCACGAATGGAATAATAGAGAAACATAAAATGCCAAGCAAGGAAAGGGTTTAGAAAGTACCTCCACACCTCAGTGTGGGAAAAACTGTCGTCAGCTGGTGGTTAGGTGCTTCCTCTTATACAATTTATTAACTAGTTAACTACAAAACCAAAGAGTGACTCACACCTCACAGGGTGTTAACAGGTCTTACAACACAGTTTGGAGGAGCACCTAATCTTAGGTTGACCAGAATTTCTGATAGGCCTCCAAGGTAAATCAGCAACTGAATCCTGCACTTTCCTATCAGCAGACCTATCTGCCAGATCCAATAAACGGGGAGTAGGAAATGGAAGAAGACTGATCACTTTAATGTTGTGTCATCATTGTCAAGGTAGCTCAGATTTTACCATCACAGCCAAGTGAATCAAGAAACTACTATAACATAATTTCTTAATTTGACAGTGAAGGAAAATTCAGAACCATGTAGAATTTTCCATCTGGTACCGGTAATTGGTTAAAATCGCCAAGGTACTTAATAAGTGATTCTTATCATTTTCTAAACATCCAACGACTTACAGATCAATATATCTCACTGTTCTAGATTTCAGGCGGACAACTCTAAACAGTCAATAGCAGTCCCAATCGAGTGAGGCCAACTGAATAGTATAAGAAAAGGCAGCAGAGATGCTCAATCGGTTTCAACAAGTCCTCATATCAAGTATGTCATCGGACCGTATTGGTAGGAAGAACGAATCACGTTGGACGATACAAAGTCTTCCACAGTCAGTAAGATAAATGTGAAATATCAATTAAGAGACTTCCAACCGGCAGCTCAGAAAATCCATCACAACATTAAGAGAGTTCGGGAAAAGCAGCACGTCCTTAGACTGGATATGAGACTAGTCTACATTCTGAAAAACAAATAATACCAGCAACATTAATCAATAATGAAACTATCGGATCCAATGGATCAACCATCTTCCAGTAACATTTAGTCAGACCAGTGTAAAGAAGTGACAATGGAATCGAGTATGGACTGGAGGAGGACCAGTCCACAAGAGTAACTGTATTACCAAATCATATCGACAGATATATCACTCACGACATCTTCAAAACAGTTCAGCTATATATCTTAGAACCAGGCTACCTTCGGAATAGGTTTTCTGAGGCAACCGTCGGCTTTATATTTTAGCTTAGGCACCAAAAATAGCTTGAGAATACCAGATCTAGAAAGAGAAGATCCATTGTTGAAGTTCAAAGAGGAGATAACAGCTTACAGTACACATCATCAACTGAGCCCAGCCATAGATGCAAGGATGACATCATCAGAGCAAGAGTATTTCCAAACCGTAAGCATTTGTAGCCTCATGGAGGAGATCTGCACTAGGAACAGGAAACAACACAGTCGATCGATCTAGTTACGGAAGAAAATGATCCATCAAGCACTGAACCAGCTGACGGAGGTTCAGTTCTTAACGGGGGGAAGACCAGCCGAAGAAACACTAGAAGAGACTGATTGAAAGTTTTCATAGCATAGGAAAGAAGATCCAGTGAAGAAGCTCGGTAGCAACAACTGTAGATGAAGAAAAAACCAAAACGCAGCTGCAATGAGGAAACAGACTGTAGAAGAAGAGGTAGTCATCGTTGAGTGGAAGATGACTGTCTGCAGGAGCTTGCTGAAAACCACTGCCAGAAGAATGGACCAACGATGATTAGACCGAAGAAGAAAATGAGGAAGAAGTCACGAGGAAGAAGATTTTCCAAAGGTGCTCGTCGAGATCACCACTAGAAGGAGAGTAGAAGGAGAGAGGAGCTCCACTAGGGTTACGCCATCGGAGGGGAGGGAGAAGACACTGCGATTGACTGAAGGAATGAGGCCAGAGAGAGAAACATCGAGGGTTTAAGAGAGCTCTCATAGGGTAGAACTTGAAAGCGGAGATTGGGGTAAAATGGGAGCTGAAACCTAACAGTAAATTCTATTTCAAAGTATCATATCCCATATGTACATGTGAGGGTCCTATTTATAGGATCGGATGGACTGAAAATGTCCAAAATGCCAAGAAATTGCTTGGAAAATGAAAAAAATACTTTAAAATGCCTAGAAATTGAAAATAAATTCCTTAACATTTTAGGAAATACTTGGAAAATGATTCTAACCAACTGTATCAATCAAAAATACAAGGACTATGATCTCTTAGCCAACTAGAGCTAAGATGCTTCCGCCGCCAACCATAAACGTGCTTGAACCGGTGCAAATTTCTAGTAGCCTCACTATTTTATTTTTAATATAAATTATTTTAGGTAAATTCACAAAAAAAAATTTAACCATTCGCTATGTTCAACTATATAAAATGTCTCACTTAGAAACTTAACCATAAAATTTGTTTTAAACACCTATAAAAGATGGCTAATATCCCATGAAATTATCAAAATATATAAAATAAAATATTTATAAATTAAGTTATTTACAATTAACTAAGTAAAAAGTAATCAACTAAACACATTTTTTTCCTACAAAATGTGAGACCCAAAATTAATAATTTTATTTATAATACATTTATTATAAATAAGATGTCTCAGTATACAAGTCGAAAACCCCTTAAAGTTAGGATTTTGCTATGGAGAATTGCACATAGTAGCTATGTTATCAGAGGTGTGAGGTGGTTGAGGTGAGGGACGCCTTGCCACACTCCAACTGCCTTACCCTTACGGCATCAATGATGGGGGTGATTAACCCCCCTATAGGCTCCATAATCTGCTTTCTGACTTCCATTGTCCGTGTTCGAGCAAAGAAGAGAAGGGGAGAAGGAATTTTCGGGGGTATAATCATCTTAGAAAGGTTACCGAAGGATTTCTAGATGCATTCTAGTCATTACATAGGGGAGGGTTGCAGGAGGCAAAATCTGGCTGGAGGCCCTGCTCCTGCCACCAAGGAAGGCAGGATCCTGGATCGCGACCGGGTCGGCCCGCAATCAAGTCAGACACGGTTTTTGCAATCTCATCCTTTGCCCTATCTATTGCATCGTATAGATAGCCCATGTCCGCTTTTCTATCACCGTCGACTATCCTTAGCACCTTCACTATAGGACTTACAATGCTCAACGTCTTCTTCACAACTTTCCAGAAATCTCCGCTCTCAATTGTTTCCTCAACTTTCCTCCCTTTCCGCTTATCTGACGGGTTACATCTAGCTAACCAAGTACCCCACCCCGCGAGATGACCACAGACAAAGAGCCCTCCTACGAGTCAATGGACTCTCTAAGAGATATAATGGGGAGGCAAAGCGGGTGGCACTGTGTCCGAGAAGCTCTCTTCCCTTCGTATGCGTTCCCTCATTAAGTTGCGATGAAGCCGCGGTTGTAGCATGAATGACGAGATAAATCGGGGCTAACTTCACAACCCTACTATTCGACTATCTTTGCAAATGTCCTCTAACATTAAATCTGTAGAATGCGCGGAACACGGTGTCCAATACATTTTCGGCCTCGACCATCAACATTCGACTACCGCTTTGTATGCACGCGTTGTCCGTAACTACTCGACAACCCCGTCCTCCCTATCTCCCCGGATAACTCCATCTATCAACTCAAAAAGATATTCGAGTTCTCGATCTTCCCCGATGCATCAACCGACTTCCAAAACACAAGGCTTGGCTTCGACAATAAACTAGAAAATTTATCATCGTCTTTCTAGCTTATACCTCGTTAAGAATAATATTAACAAATTGTGTGTATAACATAAAACAAATTAAGTAAAATCGTTTCAGAAAGCGAGCTTACCGGTCCCAACCATCCGTCATCAACGTACAACCTCTTTCATCCCAAATCCTTTCAAAGGACTCGACGTACTTTCTTGTATCGTCCACCTCCATTGGAAGATATACGTTGTATATCTCCTTTCGGGCCAGTCCAGTGCACTCCTTTTCCAACATCACCGATGGTGTCGATCATGTTTTCATAGTACGGTCCCTCGCGCATTTCGCCGGTATACTATGCGATGGAAGAACCACCTCGATGTCGCTCGTCCGATCTTTTCTTTGCAAATTTTCAAATTCTTCAATGCCGTCGTTATCGATGCTCGGCGTTGCCGTGGTCGGGTGACAACCCGGGATCAACAGACCCACTTCGGGTCATCATCTCGAGCGAGATCAGCGAATCTCCTCCTCCACGTACGGTTGGGATCCCCTTCCACTCCCGGATCCTTGACCACCGATCGGCCGGCGGCGCAATGGTCTTCGCTTGCGGCGAATGACTTCCGACTAGCCTCCATAGCCCGATAAAGATCCTCTAATTTTCAAACATAGAAGTAAAGAAGGTAATAAACTTATTAAAAGGAAAGAGATAAATAATACATAATACAAACCATCTTCGAGGCCTATATCACGACGAATGTTCGAACGCTCTTGTCCGGTTCCATATACGTGTACGGGAATGTTCCCGTCGGTTCGGCAATTTCTTCCCGAACCGTATCCTTATGCCGCTTTCAAGTTCCCTTCGCCGCTTCCAAATCCCAGATGATGTCGGAATTGTGCTCTTACCTTCGGTGGAGCACGAGAGCACGGGAGCACATTGCTCTCTTCATTCCGGCAAGGTGGTGTTTTAATCTAAAAATACCACCGTGCATAACTTTATCACAAGATTTACATTGCACTTTCCCGGCCGTCACGGACAAGAAAGTGCAATGTAGCCAAGCCGGATCATTCCGGTTGACGCAACTTCGGTGTCACCACTTGGAGAAGCCATGGTGAACCAAAGTAAACAACAAGGAGAAGAACAATAAAACAAGTTAACCTTCACTAAATAAAATAAGGACCTTGGGGGGTGGGAATTAGCCTTAAAATGTAAGGCTTAAGAGGGCTTAGAATGAGGGGGGAGGGGTGGGTATGAGAGCCTCCTTGGGGGCCTTATATAGGCCCCCAAGGGGCGCAAGGGGGGCATCAAGAACCCCCCTTGCTTGCCCCCCACGGGAAGCAATTCATTGCTTCCCGTGGGGGGCAAGGATCCCCTGCGGGATCCTGGGGTCGCGCGACCCAGTCGCTGGGTCGCGCGACCCGACGATCGGGTCGCGACCCGAGGGGATCCCCCGCTCGGGTCGGACCAACCGGATCCCGATCGGGCCGGTCGGCCCAAAATCCGACCGGATCGGGTCCGGGTCGCGACCCGGATCCCGATCCGGCATTCCATGCCTGCCACTAAATCGGCAGAGTCATTCAGGCAGGGAAGACGACATTGTGTTGATCGTAACCAATAAAAGTTCCGTTAACTTGAAAAAAAAATGTCTCTTAACTGGCTGCGTCGACCAGACAGTTCAACCATTTGGCAGTGGTTCACATTAAGTTTCTGGATCCAAAGCAAACAGTCCAATAGACCCATCTTCCCAACCGAAATCAGTTGGAGACATGTCTCCTGTGGACAGACGGCAACACTGTGGCAAATGGCCCTGATCACCGAGGTGATTTGGGCCTAAGTGAGGCATTTTTACTCCCGCCATGCCGCACCTTGCCTCATTGCCTGGGTGAGTGAGGTGATCAGGTGGCAATCTTTGATCTAATTGTGAAGACAACGTGCTTCATGTGTGGTGAAGATATAGACTTCAAATCTTGTCACTGCTCTTTTAAGGTTGATATGAGAACCTTAGCAGGTGACTTACTGCACTATTCCAACTTCTCTGTCGTATAATCAGATGTTTGATCTATGGCATAGAATCTGGTCAAGCAAGAGGGACAACATAATTTGGTGGATGGTGCTCCAAGCCTACTTTGGGCTATTTGGCTGGAGAAAAATAGAAGAATTTTTAATACTGATGCTAGATCTGCTGAGAAGTCAGTGAACTTCATCTTCAGCCAAGGTATTCCAGGTTGGGATCGGGATCAGATCAGCCGATGGAAGGGTGGAAGGAAATTGATCTAGGATTGACCTGGATCGATCTTTCAAAAAATTTAAAAAAGAAATAAAAACAGGAACATGAAGTGTCCTCCGGATGAGAGGCAGCCAGAATGGGCCAGATCACCACTAGTTTAGCAGTGCAGGGGTGGCAGTGCTGCCTTCCTGTGGTGTAGAGGAAAACTCATTGTGTCTGTAGGACCTGATATCACATGATCCAGTAACATAAGTTATCGAATCTAGTTGTATTGGGTCCCAGTTGCTCGATGAAGATGTACAGGTGCTGGCAGTGTCACCCGTCAACCACCAATATGACTCCGATCAAGGTTGGATTGGACCAGAATTAGCCGATCAGACACAACTTGGAGACCTATCTCAGTAGAAACTCCTCCTGGGATCGGCAGCTGCCATTCCTGCAAACCGTGTCTTCTGCTGTATTAGACGTTGGTTTTTGGCATTCCTTGACGAGGGGCTAGATCTCTCTTATACCAGGGTTACTCCATCTTTTGCTAACATGTGGATTCTTCTTTCTTCTTAATAGAATGTGCTACTATTCACTTTCAAAAGATAGGGAAGAAAACATCCAGTGTCAAGGTTTGGAATGACACTGGTAGTGGATAGTGGCAGGCCTTGAACGTTCTGCCTAATTCTGGTCAAGGGTAGGGTGGTCAGTGGTGTATCTTTTTGGGGAGGCTGGGAGGGATGATGTTAATAGGGTCTTATTAAAGAATATTTGGTGGTTTAATTTTTTTTGTTGACAATCGATGACTCGTGGCTTTATGATGTTCTAGGATTGTATATTCCTGCGTGACATGTTTTCCATGTACTTAATGCTAATTTTAGGGCATTCTAGTAGGAACACGTGACAAGGACCTGGATGAGATAGTACTAGACACCGACTGCAAATATGCCTCCCTGCCTTCGTTTGTTGATACAGGCTCAAAGTCATTATCACCATGTTTTTAATCAGTGCTATGGACGTTTTCACCTTCAATATTCTGTTTTCTTTTAATTAATGTCTGATGAGTTGCAGTTCAGGGTCGTTTTTGCGGGTGCCTTAGATTTGTGACATTTTATCAAGATTATTAATTCAAAAGCCCATTTGGCAGCAGTACCTGAAAATTAAGATTCATTTAAAATTAAACGCTACTTGATTTTATTTTATTTTTTGAATCACCCCCGGGAGAGCCCCCCCTCTCCCTCAAAAGGAGATGCTTATTTGTCTTCTTTAATGCAAAATTGCAGAGGAGAGATATCTGTCATCTGTGAGGATATCGCAGCTCTGAAAGATCAGGTCGATGGACGTTGGACGTTGGGCAAGAAACTGCCGTCAAGCCAGATTTTATCCAGCTTGGCCTCCTCAAATTGCTCTCGGGCAAGTGCATCTTCTGATAAAGTTGCTTGTTCTGTGAGTCCTGTTACAATGAACAAAATAAAAACCCTGAAATCCCAGCGGAATACGGATACCAGCGAGAAATTGGCTGTTCCAGGGTCTGATCCCAGCTCCTTCTCGGATGATGAGTGGGAATACTTCGATGGGGAGACAGAGCTAAGTCGTTAATATGTTGTATGGACAATAAACAGATGTAAAAGGAAAGAACACTGCTCGTTATTTTGGACATGATATATTATACCAAGTATTTGGTAATCATAGACACTTGGGAATGGCTGAGTAGTTCTGTTTGGAATTTGGTCTTTCGTTTTTGTATGTAAAGAATAACTTATTTTCCTTAGTTATCTGTATATATAAATGATTGATCAGCTTGTTATGTTTCGCTTGGCTACTTATTTGCTGGTTCAATTTTTTTGTCCGTTGACATAAAGGCTTGAATTATCTGCTGTTAACTTAGAAGCACTTTGCTATCTAGCTGCTGAATGGCTACGCGTCCGGTTTTAGCTTTGCTATGTAGTCAAGGATTTGGACCGATTCAATTTGAGTTAGATCAGATTGGTTTGATTCTACTGATTTTTTATGAAGGAAAATTGATTCAGAATCGATCTGAATCTTTTTTTTTATTTTTTTTTCAAAAAATTCACAGGAAAGATTTTAAAAGATTATAATAGTACGTTTAAAAAAAATGTTAAATATATAATGTTAGTGTCTAACATGTTAAACGAACTATAACATATGATGATTACAAATCTTAAACATAAATAACAAATGTTAGTGATATAATTGTACAAATGATATATCTTTCATTAAAATTGATGATTTTGAGTGTCATCATTATTTTTGATTTGTTTGTAAGTATCTCATTCATTATTATTCTTCATAATCGATGTGGTCTGTGAGTTTATATGAAAGTAATAATTCAACCATTTGGTTAAAATTATAAGCTCTCTTCGAGAGAATCCACTTAGTAGTACAGTTGAAAAGTTGAAGGAGAAGCAACCTCTGGATAAATGGCTGTTGCACACTCATCAAAGTACACTTGATACCAACACTGACTTCTCCCTCTTGAATGTTGCATAGAGCTCAATTCTGATGCATTTGCACCACTAGTACATGCACTAGAAATATAAGCACCAAAAATATAAGCACTAGCTCCTTCTCCGGAATCCCCTCCTCCACCACCACCATCTCTTCTATGTGAAGGTGATGAAGGTTAAGTGGGTGATATGCACTCTTTCTCATCATCCTCATAGGTTGTATCACTGCTTCTAATGACATGACATCACCTGATGACTAACTTTCTCTTTTAAAGTTCTTCTAATTGAGATGAAGCCATAAGGTCTAGCTCATGTTGATAAACCTTCTTCAATGTTGTTAAAGACCTTTGTGGCTTGTGTGCTATTTGCTTTGTTTTTCTGGGAGTAAGTTTTGTAGCTAGGCTAGATCTAGGGCTAGGGGTGGGGTTGAAGCTGGGGGTGGTATAGGCTATATTTCATGACCAATGTTCTCCATATGTTCACCCTCAACATCATCAAGTTTCCCTTCAGCCTATGTATGGTCATCTAGGTCAAACTTTGGTGGTGCTCTTCCTTCCCTCTCCTCTAACCATGTAGTAAGTGGGTGTTCCTCATTGAAAATTGTGTCTACATCCACCTTTTTGGGCACCTCAAACTTTGAAATAGCTCTTTCTTCATAAGGCACTCTTGCAAATCTTGTAAATTTCTCTTCTATCAACTTTTGGCGGGTCTCGATGTTCTTGATCTGCAAGTGCATGTTCTAGTGACAAAACACCAGCTTATCCAGTTTTTCAGACCTTAGCCTATTCCTTCACTTTTTGTGAATATGGTTAATGATGCTCCAATTTCTTTTGCAATGAGAAGAATTGATACTTTGACTCAATATGTGCACGATAATGGAAACTAGTGGATTCCATCCACTTTTTGTGCTCACTTCTACCCACCCTTCATCAGCAACAAGAAAAATCCTTTTAGAGCAGATTGCTAGTGTTGTCAAATAAGAATATACTTAAAAATAGGTTATTACAACTTAGATTTACATATATAGAGAAACTTTATCACAAGATTATCTCAGATCTAGATCTGAGTATAGTTCGACCATCATCCTATATGATTGTATCTAAAAAAAAGATAAATGTTATAGAGTTAGTAATTTACTTTGTATTTTTAAAAACAAGTTTAATGTTTATTTGTAGCTTATTTCTAACTTAGCCTTTGTCCTATTCTACTGAGTCATGGAAAGTCTTCTAATCATAGCCAATATATCCCTCACCACCTCATTATCATTGGGCACATTCCCTCCATATCAGATCTTGGGGTTTAAGAAATATTTTGCACTGAACACATGATGGAAGATAAAGGCATATATTTAACAATGAAAGGAGTTATTGAAATTAAAGTTTTTGAAAACTACGTGCCGCACACACATCATAGTGCAATGTCTTGTCCCATTTGACATCTACAATTTTCCACTATTTCTTGTAGTTTATGTGATTCTTCTCTTTTATCTTCAACTTTGCCCTATCCTTTGCATCATAAAGATTTTTCATTTAATTTCTATCATCTGAGTTTATTAATCTTAACAAATTTACCAGAGACCTAATAATAGATAAATAATATTGAATCCTTTCCCAAAAATGCTTGTCCATAATGTATATCTCCATTTGTGCCAGGATCTCTAATTGATCTATCCTATTATGCAAATCAACCATGTACATTATGTATTCTTGGGATGCAATGAACAACACCAGTGCATGTCTATGCATATGTAAACTTTTCAGGACAATAAAATTTGTAACAAATCTTGTAAGCCCAAGCCTAATGAGAATGTGTCCCTCTATGTATTGTCTCATAATATGGAGCAAATGGAGATGTGAATAAATAAAAGATGTGATAAGCTATGATTGACTGACAACTGTAGACATCGATGACTCCTTACCAATATCCTTTAGCATAAAATCCATAGAATGTGTAACACAAAGGTCCTAAAAAAGGTGATGTCTCTTCTCCATCAATTTTCTTCTTGCAGCCTTGTAAGATGGCCCATTATCAGTTACACTTTGCACAACATTCTCCTCTCTAATCTCTTCCATAACGGCATCCATCAAAGAAAATTTACAATCAATATTTGTAATCTAACCAAAAACATTTACTAACTTCAAAAATATGATATCTTGTGAATAGTAAATCAAGAAATTAATTATGGACCTCTTTGTAATACTAGTTTATTCATTGCACATCATTGTGTAGCCTCTCTCCTTCCAGACCAGCTTGAATCCATCTATTCATGACTTCAACTTCTCTACTTCCTCCTCTAGGCCGACTCCAAATGTATCAACTGTTGGAAACTTTTAGTCTTGGTCTGGCCTCAAATATAGCATCCATCAGTTTGAAAATAGGGACTAGTGGATACATGTGTAGGTATCCCTGTATAAACATGCATATTGTAAAGGATAAATAAAATTGAAGAAAAAAGTTGAAGAAAATAAATTAACAACGTAAATTTCATACATGAATATAAGAAAAACTTCACAATATATCTTACTACTTTCTTGACAGATGTGCCATTTAGTTTGATCCTTTTAAATACTTTAATGTCTTCTAAGAAGCACTTTGCTTCCTAAGGGTGATAGGGGTCATCCATTGGTGGAGCGGTGGCCGAGCATATGGAATGTGAATGATGATACACCCCAAATGTCCCCCCTCCTATTCCCACACCCTCACTTGGTAGGGGTCGGCTGGACTATGAATGACACAATGGAACATCCTTAGCTCTAGAGCATCTTGCTCCCTTCCTCCCCTCCTCGCTCTGTGCATACTTACGTGCATGCCTTGCCTTCCTCGAATCAAAGTTTGTGGAAGACTTATCCTCCTATCTTCAAGTGTAGGCTTAGCTTTTCCTTTCCTCTTCTCTTTATGGATTGGGTAGTCATCTCTTCTCACCATGAGCTCATCATGCAACTCATCTCTCTTTTCTATCTGGATTGATCTCTGTGAGGCTCTTCCTAATATGTAAGCCCTCATAGCCTCACTGCTCTCCCTAGACACGTTGTTATATTTTTTACATTGTCACCTAGTTTAGCTATATGTTGTTTCAATCGAAACATTCATCCATTCATTTACGTTTTACACCATTTATATTGCATCATCTTCTTCTCCATTTTCACTATGTGACTATGATCTCACCCAATATCTTAGGAAGGAAGTGCATCAAATACTCTTTGTTTTGTCATTTAAACTATTTGTTCTACACTGTCAACAACTTAAAAATATTAAATAAACCAAAAAGGTAACCAGTATGGGGGGAAGATCGAACAACTCTCTTAGGAGATTGTTCATTGTGGACAGCCCCTAAGGGGGTTGTTCGGTCATGACAATCACCCACTAGGTGACTATCAAGGCAAGGGGGACCGGAATGACCCTTTAGGAGACAATTCAGCACCTTCCAATTGATTGTGGATGGTAACAACTTAATAAACAATGAAAATCTATGTGGGAGTCAATTTAGACTTAGAATTCATTGAAACCAAGCTTCGGAGGAGGGAGGCTTGCCAACAAGAGTAAGAACCAATTGTCGAGGAGGGAAAGGTTGAAATCGACGCTAAATCACTCGAATCGGTGCTGAATTGTTGGAATCACTATCAAATCACTTGGATCAAAGTCGATTCTTCAATTCCAATGTCAAAATCGCAAGCCCTAGTTGTCAGAATCACCTACTCCTGTCAGAATTGCCAAGACCTAAGGGCAATCAATCTTCTGTGATTGAAATCGACCTTTAAAGGGCCGAAATCAGATCTACATCAAGCTAAAATTGGGCTTGATATCAATTCTGATTGGATCTTAAGTGTCTTGTTCGAATTGGTTAGATCGACCGATTCCATGTGACAATCAGTTGAATCAGACCAAATCAGATGAATCGGATCAATTCTGACCAATTTAGGTTGATTCAACTGATTCTGGTGAAATTCATGCATTAATTGATCCTTTAAGTGGGAATCGGATTGAGATTGACTGATCATATTATGGAATCGATTGATTCTGATTTGATTCCACTAATTCTGCAAGCCATAGTTCTCATACTTCACCCATGAGAAAGAGTACAACAATCATTAGTATAGTTCTCATTTTGCATAAATCCAATGTTGAATGGGCGCTGTAGACACGCCAAATTGGCCTAATTCGGAGCCCCAGACTCTTATTCCATAGGCAATATTCTTATTTGACCGTTATCTGATCCGGATTACCTCGTGGACATGAGCTAAGGACACTGGTGGAGCCCTTCGCAAGTTGAGAATGGACCGATGATTTCCGAAATAATGCCGTAACCTTCAAGCGAGAGCCGCGCGTGAACCGTAAAAACACGAAGCCCGCTCGATGACCGACCTTGAATGGTCCATGCTTGAACATCTCGGGAGTCCCGCATGTGTTCCGTAATATCTAGGATTTCCGAGAAGTCATTTCGGTAGTCGTCGGTCAATGACGGCTTTCGTTATGGCCTTTTCGATCTGTACTGACACGGCTATCTCGGACCACGCGTTAGGCCTTTCCGGTCATCACCAGGTCTTTTCGTGTCATCCGAGTCAATCCTAGCCGAATATTTTCATCAACCGGGGCCATACGGCCATTTCGGTCAATTTTAGGGTTTTATGGCTTTTTCGAGTTTCGGTTAATGTTTACCGGATTAATCTCAGATTTTTCGATGATTTCGGGTTTTCCGGCCGTACCGGACTTGTTCGGTCATCATTTTAAGTCATCCCGAGTTGACCCGAGATTCCTCGACCAGAACCGTGCTCTTTCAGATCTTTGCCACGATTTCGGGCTTTTTGCGAGAGGGTAAACCGGTAGAAAACTCCGTGCGAACATCTCGGGAGTCATGCCGGCTGGTTTACCAACTTGAGGAGGTGCGGTCAGTTTTCGAAAATCGGAAATTGCCCCAGTTTACAACTTCTAAACCAGATTTTTGGAAGGTTACTATCAATGATTTTCGATTATTAGTACCGCGCCCCCGGTTCGGGGGTGCGTTATGTATGTCAAGTCAATTTTTAGCAGTTTTCGGAAGATTCCGTCGATTTTTAGCAGTGAGACGCGTAATGCGCCCCCGCTCCCTTTGAAACAGAGGTGTGCGCAGACCGCGCCCCCGGGTTGAGGGCGCGCCCTACGCGCCCCTGGTTTGAGGGCCGCCCTGTGCGCCCTCGTCCCCTTTGAAAAGTGGGGGCGCGGTCGGTCCGGTTTCCATTTTTTGCACCGGCTTCCTTCCCCTATAAATTGAGGGCCATTCTCAATGACCCAAGGTTAATCCCTCATGCCTAGCTTGTCCAGAGGTCGTCCAAGCTCTCTCCCAAGGCCTTCCCGACGTCCAAAGCCGGTCCGACGTCGAGAGATCGATCCCGAAGTGAAGGAGAAGGCTCAATCCGAGCGTTCTGCATCAACCGACTTCATCGACTTCTTCAGAAAATCCGGGACTCCTTCTGCAAACTCTTCAACATAGAAGTTGTTCCTCTCCTCGTCCTCTTTCATCTCCAACTGACGGCGCTCGATTCCGACTTACCGTTTGTTCGTGGCTGTTGTTGCACTGAGGGTGCGCATCCAGGTTCTATTTTCCACATCCTGCCCACTTTCATAATTTTTACAGACTTCTACATGAGGATTTCGGAGAAATCATAACATAAGAACTCTTCGTCTCCGAGTCTTCTGTCTACTGCAATAAACGGCACTCAATTCGGACATCGGGACTACCCGTGGCGAGCTTTGCACTGAAGTCGCGCCAGACAGTGCAACGCGCCCCCGAACCAAGGGCGCGCAGACCGCGCCCTCACACCTAGGGCGCGCCCACCGCGCCCCCAAACCTAGGACACGTTCAGTCTAGTGCACTATCCGGCCATATTGGTGATATCTTCTCTATTTTAGCTCCGATTTGAGTCATTCAAGTTTCTATGTCTTCGTCATTCATCCAGGATCATTTTAGCATCATTTTTATTTAGTTTTTGCATAATTTTATATCATGAAAAATACACAAAAAAGGGGTTAAGTCTCACCCCGAAGCTGGTGAGTCCGATTCCAATTACTTCTTTCTCATCTTCTTACTACAGTTACTACACTTCTCACAAGTCTAACCAAACTCTTCACTTGATTTATTGTTCTAGTTGCACAGGTTGATCAAGCTAGCATCGGTTGGACTCTTCTTCATTGGCCGGCCGAAGAAGAAGAAGGTTGAACCCACTTCCCAATCTCCCACGCTAAGGTATACACGGTCATCTAACTCAATCTTGTTTTTTTTAATCCATAAAGCAGAGCCCGCTGCTCCTGGCGACCACCTTTTATTTATGTTTTAAGTTCATCTCCTCCTCACTCTCCTCCCACATGACCCGAACCATCTCTGGTGCTCGAGCGACGCCATGAGATGAAAGTTCGGGGATCAATGTGAGTGTGGAACCGAAGTGAGGACTCTTTACAGCTTTCCGAGTGTTTTCCAGTTCACTCCCTTTTCCCTTATTCCATCCATCTTCACCCTCTTTTTGAGGTGCCGATCCAGAACCCGTTTCTGGAGTCGATAGCTCTTTGGCGACCACGGTGGGACAACCAATGTCTTCAACCGTGCTAGCTTGATTGATTCGTGCAACTAGTTATTTTCCGACTTGGTTCCCGCGTGAACCGGCTTGTCCTTTACCTTTTCCATGTTAATTTACCTTTAAACTTGCTGTTTACTCTTCCTTTAAAGATTGTCCCCCATGTGGACTTGATTTGCTTGTCTTTAATTTCAACCCGGTTCCCGCGTGAACCACTTTTCTTCTTATAAACTGGTTCCCGCGTGAACCACCTTTCTTTTCCAACTCGGTTCCCGCGTGAACCAACTTATTTTCAGATCAGTCCCCACGTGGACCACCCCTTTGCACCATTTTAGATTGGCCCCACGTGGCCCTCCTTTTCTTTTTCCAACCAAACAAACCGGTTCCCACGTGAACCACCCCTTTTTCCTTCAAAAACCAGTTCCCGCGTGAACCACCTACCTTTTCAAAAACCCGGCTCCCGCGTGAGCCAGTTTATTTTTAAATCGGTCCCCGTGTGGACCATCCTTTTTCCTTTACTTCAGATTTTTCCCCACTTGGACACTCCAACACAAGCCGGTTCCCGCGCGAACCACCCTTTAGTTGCTAGTTGCTAGTTATTTTTTTTACTTTATCATTGCTTGTCTTGCTTGAATTCACTTGTTTGATTTATTTAATAGCTTTCATTCATGTTTGCATATTGATTGCTTCTTCTCCTCCTACCCTCCATTTTTCATTTTGCATTAGCTTTTGCATCGGGTACCGGGCTTGCTCCGATCCGTAGGGCAATCGAGGCGGGAGCTCTCTCTCCCAACACACCCTCACCCTCCAAACACCTTCTTGGTGGATTCTTACCTCTCTTCTAGGATATTCCTTCCTAGTTGATTTGGTGGTTTCCATCAAGATCTCCGTAAGTCCCCATCCGTGGAGTATTCCTCTCCGCACGATTGGGCCGGTTGTACCACTTTCCCAAAACCCGAAGAACCCAAGTACCTACTCGTGGTGATTGAGTGACAACCTTAGGTCTTGAAGATTGAAGCAATAGGAACCATACCCATTTGAGTGAACAATTGCTAACAATCTATCTAATCTAAGGTTTCAACCCAAATATTGTCGAGTAGCCATTTTTAAACCTTGTTTGCATAACTTGCTTGCTCACTAAAACTTGAAAACAACCAAAAATTTCTTCTTGCAAAACACCTAAAAAAACAAAACAAAAACCTTTTTAATTTTGTGTTCAAACTTGTTTTCCAAACAACAAATTGAAAAAAAAATCAAACAAAACAAAACATAACAAAAAATCTTCAATTGTGTGCTTTGCTTGCTCTCTTTTTTAACCATCTTTGAAGAAAGATCGACATGATGCCCATGATGCTAAAGTTTGGAAGCCACGTTGGGAGGTCGGACTACTACAAGCAATAGGAGTACGGGGAAGGTCTCTACAAGCTCCAACAACAACCCGAGAGCCATGTCAATGTTGTTATGGAACCTGAAGTGCAAGGGGATGCCCATCAGTCTGCTTCATTTAGTATAGAACAAGCTCTTAAGGATCTATCTTTTAATCTTGATCCCAATACCTTGTCATTCATACAATCTCTAGTGAAGGGCAAGATGCTTGCTAATCAAGGTCCAGCCAAAGTCAACCGAGCTGCCTCGCCTCCCCAATCTGCAGTTCGACCTCTTACTATAACCCCAGCTGGGCAGTCCTGCCATGTTACTTCATCTACTCACCCCATTGTGGGTCATTCTTTAGCTCACACACCAACCCACCTCCCTCCCATCCAGGTGCCACATGCACACCCACTAGTGAATTCCTCCCCACCTGTTGCCAACGATAAAGAAACCCTTGAATTTCCCCTCTATACTATCTACATCTCCCAATCACAAATGCCAACCTACCATCGTTACAATGGCTCAGGTGATCCCTTCACCCATGTCAATGATTTCCTAAGCAAATCATCTCAGTGGCAGAATGATAAAAAGACCCTTGCCTTTCTTTTTAGGAGATCTTTAGAGGGTACAACCCTAGATTGGATTTTTTTCATTGAATGAAATAGAAATATGGGATTTCAAAATTGTCAAGGCCAAATTCTTGCAACGATATGGGCCAGGTTATTCAATAATTGGGGAAGCAAGAGCAGATGTGAAATTAATGCAATATTCTAATGAATTAAGGCCCATGGCTGAGAAGAACATTGATGCTATGAACCAACCTAGGAGCCCTCCTCAACCCCATCCATATCATCATCATTGGCCAACTCCTCGACGCCAATTGATTAGGCTACCCATGCCCCAACCTCAGCCAGTCATGCAACCCGAGTCAATGGCACAACCAACCACGCTTAATAAAGCTCCTCTTATTGCTTGTGCGAATACTCCATTACTTCAACCTACTGCCCAGCCTTCGACTCCACCAACATTTCTTAAGGCACCTCAGTCAATCATCCGACCATTGGCTTCTCAGCCTATTCCAGCAACAACCCCTCGGCTAGCCACGCAAGCCTTGGCCCCTCAACCCACTTCACCAATGGTCCCTTGGCCAATCATTCATCCTAAGCTGATCGAGCAAACCTCGGCTTCTCAACCAATCCCACCGCATAGGGATCCTCTTCAGTTGGTTGCACAACAACCAATCATTTCTTCTATTACTCTTGCCCCAACAAAAGAATCAATCACTCCTACTATTCTTGCTCCTGCTGTAGTAGAAGATTCAGACACTTCGACCCTTCAAGCTCCTACCCTGCCAGAGGAATTAATCACTACAATCATTTGTGCTCCTACCCTAGCAGAGGAATCAACTCCTCAACATATCGTTTCTATTTCTCAAAATCCAAGTCAGCCAGTAGGGGAGGTTGAACCAAACCCTTCGATACTTCCAGAATCCCCTAGACTAGGCATGCCCCCTTTTATAGAGCAACCTAAGGAGAAGCCTACTGTAGGGAGCTTAGATAAGGGGATCACAAATTTATTTGATTGTCAAGGACTAGGCAAGGATTCGCCAAGTACAGATAAAATGCTGCCATCATTGGAATTGATCCCTGAAGCTGGGGAGATAGAATTGACTCTTAAACTGAAAAATAAGAGAATAGAATTGGTCAGTGAAATGGGTAATGAATCGACAAACCTCCTGAAGGATGTAGACCTTAGCAAAGGGATACTAGGACCTCCTCCAGATAGGCAGGCAAATCCCTTAGCATCAATCTTAGGGCCACGACCCTTACCCTATTCTTCTCCTAATCAACAATCCGGCCCATGGGCCCACGATCAATCAATCTTAGGGCCATGACCTTTTCTTTATTCTCCTCCAAATCAATGACTGGGCCCATGGGCCCACAATTCCTCAATCTTAGGGCCACTGCCCTTTCTTTATCCTTCTTACAACCATCAATCAGGCCCATGGGTTCAAAATTTGTCAATCTTAGGGCCATGGCCCACACCCCATCCCACTCAATTGGGCCCTTATGCCCCATTTTCAGGCACTTATGCCCCTTTTCATCAACTGGGCCCATGTGCCCCTTCCCATCAACCGGGCCTGCGTGCCCCCTTTATCCAACCGGGCCCATGTGCCCCTTTTAATCAACCAGGCTCTTATGCCCCTTTTATTCAACTGGGCCCACGTGCCCCTTTTAATCAATCGGGCTTGCATGCCCCTTTCCTACAACTGGGCCCATGCGCCCCTTTTCCCCAACTGGGCCTATGTACCCCTTTCCTTCCATAAGGCCCATGTGCCCATAATTCTCCCCAATCGGGCCCATGTGCCCTTAATTTTTCTAAATGGGGCCCACGTGGCCACAATTCACCTCAATCGGGCCCACGTGACCGCAATTCACCTCAACCGGGCTCATATGCCCATGTTTTTCTGCAATCTGGCCAATGTGCCCAAATTCCTCCTAAATCGGGCCCACGTGCCCACCTTCCATCAACCTCGGGCACACATGCCCACATTTCTTTAACCTCAGGCCTATATGCCACCATTTCTTCACCATCGGGCCCGCGTGCCCATACTTCTTCGAAATCGGGCCCCCGTGCCCCCACTTCTTCGAATTCGGGTTTGCGCACCCATACTCTTCAATGGCGCCAGCGAGCCCATCACAAATCACAATCTTGCTCCCAACCATCTAAATCGGGCCCGTGTGCTCGCTCTTTTCGTTGGGTCCCTCGGGCTCAACCTCTAATCGGCTCTTTGAGCCCATCACCTCCAATCGAGCCCTCATGCCCATCAACATCAACCGGCCTCTCTAGCCCACATTCAAATTTTGGGCTCACGTGCCTCTTGATTCCGACTACTCCTGGGTCTTCAAGCCAACTTTTAACTCACGGGCCCAAAAGCCTATTTTAACTCACTTTTGTTTCTAAGCATGTTTCTTTCCTTTTTGAATTCTCTTTCTTTTCCCAAGTTTTACTTTCAACAAAAAAATCAAGGTAGAGAAATTTCTTGGGTGATACCACAATCTTTGCCTTTTACATTATTAATTTTGACTCTGCCATGCTAAATTAGATCCTCCACATTTTCACTTCATCCTATGACTATGAATCTTCAATCCAATGCAATATGGTGCATTTCAACAGTGGAAGCAGTTGGGCAAGACAAGGCATGGCAGACAAGGCAAAGCAAGCACAAGCAAAGCCGTCATCAATAATGAACTTCTTCTTCTCTCAGGTATTACATGAAATTGCATTCATCATCATTATGTCATCTGCAAAGAAATATTTTTAAAAAAAAATGATTTTGAATTTCACATGACAATTTTAATTGAGAGAAATTCATGATTGATGATATTTGTAGCTACCTTATTCTTATTAAACAAATTCTTTACATTGCAAGGCATATTTTCAATTGATTCACCTATGGAATATAATCTACCTCAAAAAATGGAGAGAACTACCAGTATGACTTGAGTCCACATGTCCTAGGATGTTCTTTAGGATTTTCATACTACACACACAACACGTCCCTATCTCAGAATCTAGATGACCTGACACCTGAGAGAAGATAGGCAAGGCTTAGAGATGGAAGGAAAACCCTCACCATATTCTTTTCTGTTCGGTCCAAGATAGGCAAAGGGAACTAGAGGGGGAGAGTATCAAAAGCATCAACTGTCTTAGTAGGAGGCCGTCTCGAAAGGTCCAACTTCTCAAAGAAAAAGGGTGCCGAAAGATGGGCAATGAACCCCACAGGTTTAACAAATATGGGCCTGTCTTAATGCGTACCCAAAATGTAGAAAATGAAAAAGGCACCAAAAGATGGGCAATGACCCCACAGGTCAAAGACCTGTCCGAATGTGTGCCACAAAAATAGGTTTGTCAATAAAGAAGAAACGACCCGAAGAGGCCGAACCCCAACGGGCAATTGGGTGTGAGTAGAGAAATTCCTCTCAACATCTCCAAAGCTTATCAAGGACTTCCTTATCAATTCTTCATTCTTAACCCCCCAAGGTGCGGGTGGACCAACCAAATCAAAGCTAAACTCTAGCCAATCAGAGGTTGAAGGTTAGAAATATTATGGGCAAGGAACCCCATTTTGCACATGGTGTCTACCAACGAACCTAGAAGAACAACCAAGTGATGAAAACTTGTGTCAATACTGAATTTTCTCTCCCAAAAAAATATTTTCAAAAAAACAACTTTTAAAAAAAGTTGAATGTTTTCAAAAACTCCAAAAAAATTAAATATTTTCAAAAACTAAAAAAAAAAGAATATTTTCAAAAAAAACTCAAAAAATTGAATCTTTTCAAAAAAAAGAAAACTTCTTTTTCAAATTCAACAAAAAATTTCAAAAATTTCAAAATATTTTATCACCATACTTGGTTTGAATTTTTGTCTTTACATTCATATTTACTTTCAATCTCTCATGTTTTAAATTCTTCATTGCATATTTGCTACTTTATATTTACACCCTCAAGAAAAACTTTACACCCCTTGACAAAGGTCAAGGCATACTGCAACTTGCAAGGGGGATAAGCTACATTTTTGTTCTAATCTCTTCCTTCTAAGTGTTTCAGGCATAAGGAGAACTTTACACCCCTTGACAAAGGTCAAGACATACTGCAACTTGCAAGGGGGATAAGCCATACTGGCATTCTAATCTCATTTTTTTTGAGTGTTTCAGGCCTGAAGAACAAACAAGGAGAACTACTCAACAAGGCAATGCTCGCCACTTCCCTCCCCCAAGGATTCTTAGGAGGAGGTGTCACCATGACCTCGGCCCCAACTTTGCCGAGGTGCCTTTTTTTCAAAATTTCAATAAGTCAATGCTCACCACTTCCCTCCCCTGAGGATTCTCCCACGCCGAGAAACTTTCACTCTATGTCCTCATTATGACACATGAACTCTTTTGTGAGAATGCATGTCATCACATTGCAAACTCACCGTTATCATTTCCTTTCTTAGCATATTTTAGGTGCATTACTATTTATTTTATGCATTGATGTTGAAGACCGTGAATGCAAAGAAGACCAGGCCCGATATCCCCTTCATCAAAATCCACGACGGTCGGGTCATTCTTTGTGCTCACGGATAAGCCCAAAGTTGTGCTGTGAGGGACGATGGTTCCTGAATGGGTATCTTGACCTCATAGACAATCTATATCTTCAACTATTTGTTATACAAGTTTTGTTTTGTTTTCTTGAGCCCAACATGCATCATGTAGCATTAGTTAAATTACATTTTGTTTTGTCTTTGCATACATCTTTTCATAATCTTCACCTTCTCACCCTAATCTCTAAATCTTGTATCCTAATTCCAATCATTCTGAACTCCACCGTGTTTTATAATCCCACCATGTTTTCTAGTCCCACCAACCTTTCTAATATCCCACCATCTCTGTTAATCCCACCGTGTTCGGTAATCACCTTGTGCCTTCAAATCTTTATTTTTCTATCCCCACTGTGGCCACTGCAACATCTCTCTTGCTACTCATCCCACCGTGGCAGTCACTTCGTCCTGCCAAGGGCCTCTTATTCAATCAGAACTTGCACCGTCACTATCTTCACTGTCCATGCTTCAACATTTGCCTTTCAGAATCTGAGATCATTCCATTCCGAATCAAATCTTGTCTCTTGGAAGACTTAAATGAATCTAAGAGCCTGAATGTGCTCGATTGGTATTCTTTTACTTTTTCAAAACAAATCTCTTTTTAAACTTTAGTCCATCACAGTACGGAACACCGCAAAGATCGGGTTACCGACTGATGATCAACCTACGAACCCATGTTTCAGGGACACCCCACCACGTTGGGGGTTGGCTATTCTTCTCTCGTGCCAATGGCACATCTCTTACCAATCGAACATAGGAAGACTTGATGAAACATGGCGGTTGACCAAGAGACTTGAGGAGATTCGTCTTGCCGAATTTGGTCGTTGAGCGTGTCTATATCTACACCTTGATGCCACCTTTTCAGTCCATCACCATTTCGCTCCACTACATTCCACTACGATCCATCTCGCTTCGCTACGCTTTCTCTATGTTTCACTCCGCTTTGCTATATGTCATTCCCTTGCAAAGCCGGCATCAAGGCGAGGCAAGCTGTAGACATGCCAAATTGGCCTGATTCGGAGCCCCAGACTCTTATTCCATAGGCGATATTCTTATTTGACCATTATCTGATCCGGATTATCTTGTGGACATGAGCTAAGGACACTGGTGGAGCCCTTCGCAAGTTGAGAATGGACCGATGATTTCCGGAATAATGTCATAACCTTCAGGCGAGAACCGCGCGTGAACTGTGAAAACACGAAGCCTGCTCGATGATCGACCTTGAATGGTCCATGTCTGAACATCTCGGGAGTCCCGCATGTGTTCCGTAATATCTAGGATTTCCGAGAAGTCATTTCGGTAGTCGTCGGTCAGTGACGGCTTTCGTTATGGCTTTTTCGATCTGTACTGACACGGCTATCTCGGACCACGCGTTAGGCCTTTCCGGTCATCACCAGGTCTTTTCGTGTCATCCGAGTCAATCCTAGCCGAATATTTTCATCAACCGGGGCCATACGGCCATTTCGGTCAATTTTAGGGTTTTATGGCTTTTTCGAGTTTCGGTTCATGTTTACCGGGTTAATCTCAGATTTTTCGATGATTTCAGGTTTTCCGACCGTACCGGACTTGTTCGGTCATCATTTTAAGTCATCCCGAGTTGACCCGAGATTCCTCGACCAGAACCGTGCTCTTTCGGATCTTCGCCACGATTTTGGCTTTTCGCGAGAGGGTAAACCGGTAGAAAACCCCGTGCGAACATCTCAGGAGTCATGCCGGCTGGTTTACCAACTTGAGGAGGCGTGGTCAGTTTCCAAAAATAAGAAATTGCCCCACTTTACAACTTCTAAACCGGATTTTTGGAAGGTTACTATCGATGATTTTCGATTATTTGTACCGCGCCCCCAGTTCGGGGGCGCGTTACGTATGTCAAGTCAATTTTTAGCAGTTTCCGGAAGATTCTGCCGATTTTTAATAGTGAGACGCGTAACGCGCCCCCACTACCTTTGAAACAGTGGGGCGCGCAGACCGCGCCCCCGGGTTGAGGGCGCACCATGCGCACCCCTGGTTTGAGGGCGCGCCCTGTGCGCCCTCGTCCCCTTTGAAAAGCGGGGGCGCGGTCGGTCTAGTTTCTATTTTTTGCACCGACTTCCTTCCCCTATAAATTGAGGGCCATTCTCAACGACCCAAGGTTAATCCCCCATGCCTATCTCGTCCTGAGGTCATCCAAGCTCTCTCCCAAGGCCTTCCCGACGTCCAAAGCCGGTCCGACGTCGAGAGATCGATCCCGAAGTGAAGGAGAAGGCTCAATCAGGGCGTTCTGCATCAACAGACTTCATCAACTTCTGCAGAAAATCTGGGACTCCTGTTGCAAAAGTCTTCAACATTGAAGTTGTTCCACTCCTCGTCCTCTTTCATCTCCAACTGACGGCACTCGATTCTGACTTTCCGTTTGTTCGTGGCGGTTGCTACACTGAGGGCATGCATCCAGGTTCGGTTTTCCACATCTACTCACTTTAATAATTTTTACAGACTTCTACAAGAGGATTTCGGATAAATCATCAACATAAGAACTCTTCCTCTCCGAGTCATCTGTCTACTGCAATAAACGTTACTCAATTCCAACATCGGGACTGCCCGTGGTGAGCTCTGCACTGAAGTCGCACCAGACAGTGCAACGTGCCTCCGAACCAAGGGCGCACAGACCGCGCCCTCACACCTAAGGCGCGCGCCCACCGCGCCCCCAAACCCAAAACACGTTTAGTCCAGTGCGTTGTCCGGCCATATTGGTGATATCTTCTCCATTTTAGCTTCGATTTGAGTCATTCAAGTTTCTATGTCTTCATCATTCATCCAGGATCATTTTAGCATCATTTTTATTTAGTTTTTGCATAATTTTATATTATAAAAAATACACAAAAAATGGGTTAAGGCTCACCCCGAAGCCGGTGAGTCCAATTACAATTGCTTCTTTCTCATCTTCTTACTACAATTACTACACTTCTCACAAGTCTAACCAAACTCTTCACTTGATTTATTGTTCTAGTTGCACAGGTTGATCAAGATAGCATCGGTTGGACTCTTCTTCATCGGCCAGCCGAAGAAGAAGAAGGTTGAACCCACATCCCAATCTCCCACGCTAAGGTATACACGGTCATCTAACTCAATCTTGTTTTTTTTATTCCATAAAGCAGAGCCCGCGGCTCCTGGCGACCACCTTTTATTTATGTTTTAAGTTCATCTCCTCCTCACTCTCCTCCCACATGACCCGAACCATCTCCGGTGCTCGAGTGACGCCGTTAGATGAAGTTCGGGGATCAATGTGAGTGTGGGACTGAAGTGAGGACTCTTTACAGCGTTCCTAGTGTTTTCTAGTTCACTCCCTTTTCCCTTATTCCATCCATCTTCACCCTCTTTTTGAGGTGCCGTTCCGGAACCCGTTTCCGGAGTCGACAGGCGCTACAACCGATGTTTTTGATCTTGAGAATACTTTGTTATTTTATCAGTCAAGTCAATGCTTAGCATGAAAATCAAAGCACCAAATTTCTTGTTTATTTAATTAGTCAGAAGTAGTCTAAAGCAAGGAAGGCGGGATTTTAGTCAGGACCGAGTCATTACTGATCTGATCTCTATTTTTTAATAATAAAAGTTTTAAAAATTATAAAAATATGTAAATGGAAAAAATCTAAAGAATAGATAATATGATTAGAAAATCATTTTATTTATTATATTCAAATTTTATAATTTTTAATTCTTTTGTATAAGTTGTGTATTCTCTCCATGTCATTTGAGTGGAGTGTATTATACAAGTATATATGACTATCATATTCAAGAACCATCATAATTATCATAAGTAGATTGTATCAAAGTGCTTATAGAGAATCCATAATTCATTTCATAATCATTTTGGTGATACATAGGGAATCAAGAATCTTGAGATGATTTAACTCCATAAATGGAGTATTTGTAATATTGACGTCGCCCTATTGTGCATTCATGTCTTCCACCTCCAGGTTGTGGCTTCGCACCATGGTCCGTGTCTTGTGTCGTATGCATGCAATGTTCTTCTTCCATGAAGTGGTGCACCCCTATATGGTATCTGAATCCGTCGTCCTCCTTCCATCAGAAGTAGTGTCGGTGCTTTCTTTGTTCTTCACTCCATTGTCACTACTCTTTGAAATTGAATCATTCAATATTTGGTATTAATCTTGGATGTTTGGCTCTGGCATGTCTTTTCACTCATTGTTAATCATTTTTGCATCTACATTGTCAAGGGGGTTAGTTAAAACATGTTTTTTCTTACCCTTACTTTTTTTACCTTGGTGAGAAGACTCTCTGGTCTTCCATTGTTTTGCCACCGAAAGAGGAATATGGAATTCCTTGGTGAGAGGTACATTGTTGAGCACTTCTTGAGCCCACTCTTGATCTTTAGGGTTGAGCTTCGGTTCACCCTGTCATCCATGATTGTTGACCTAAGTTTTCAATGAATTTTGTTTGTCAAAAATTGTGTCCAAGTCAATATCCTTCTTCAGTATCATTGGCTCCTCAACCTGATATCTTAAAATTTTCTCTCTCCATCTTTGTTTGTGCTTCTAGTTCTCCCTCATCCTCTAAATTTTTGAGTTTTAGTCTTTCTATCTTATGTTGTAGTGACAATAAACTAATTACTTTAGTCTTCATAACATCAACCTATTCTTCTTCTTTGTATGGATAAGACTAAATTTTGACCAATTTTTCTTGAATCCCTAAGCTGATGTGGTTTAGCTTAGGAGTTTTATAGCCACATCCGCTAAATCTTTATAGTCTGGTGTATTGTCATGGTCCATTCCCCAATCAGTTACATGTCATCAATGAGTGTTAGAAGATAATTGAAATACATGATCGATTTGAATTGTAAATAAAGTATTGAATGATACATACTTGAACTTAGGAGCATCACAACTCATTGGACTTTTGATGTTCCAAAATGGAATGCTCTCATGCCGTAATCGTTCATTTTGTTGCATGTTATGATCGAATGATCGTCATCATTGAGTATTTTATGCATAACTGACTTCTAATCGTCCAAAAGCTCATTAGTTGGCCTGAAGAAGAGACTATTGTCGACTCCAAAAATGGGTTCCGAATCGGCATCTCAAGAGAAGGTGAAAGATAGAATGAGAGAAGTTAAATCCATGTAAAATATTTTCATCAATTTTTTATCTTACGTACGATCAAATAAACCTGTTGCTCGAAAAGACAGAGCTTTCGACTTGGATCTATGTTTTCTTGCGACATTCGCTCCCTTCAAACTGTTTCTGTTTGGGGCTTGCAACTTGATTAGACACATTTTTGGGTGAATCTTAAGAGTGGTGGATCTTTGAAGTTCTTGCTTGGCATTTTAGATCAATTTCTTGGGAGCGTGGTGCTCGCCCCTTCTATATTTCGTTGTTGGTATATTATATATACAATAGATTTCTGGTCATATAAAAGGTGACATTTCTGGTAACACAGATATCTATGGTAAGCAGACGAGGGTGATGTTGATCATATACAATGCATTTATCGTCGTTAATTATGTAACGTCAGAATATATGTTACTTCGATGTGCACTTATTCGACCAGAGGAACACCATGTTTTCTCTAATTTTAGAACTGATAATTGGGTTCTAGGTTATCCTAAAAAACGGATATACGGGGTTTTAGGTCTTCTGGTCATTAGACATAATGTGCACTTGACAGAAATCTCAGTTGAGCTCCAGGTGGATTCGTAATACATATAGGGATAGCGATAGAGATAAAAAAAATTATAGAGTTCATGTTGTCTTAGGAGGAGACTCAAGTATTCGTAAGACTCATTTCTATGAAGTTTCACAAGTTAAATCAGCATTCAAATTATAGTAAATCTCATTTTATGTTTAAACGGAAGAAGTATTCTCTTGAGACAACCCAAACTCATTGAATGGCCCCATTTGATGTGGATGGGGGTGTTAATTTCTTCTAGTAATATAATTAAGAGCCACCACATGCTTCCGTCTAATGTGCAGTTGTATACGAGATTTGCAAGACAAGCGAGAGCTTTACTCCATACTCATGCACACTGCTTCACGTCGACACTGAAACATCGCCTAGTGACGATAAACCCCGTATACAAGAAATTTAGTTGTGTGTGCGTGTGTGTGTGTGTGTGATAGAGAGAAAGAGAGAGAGAGAGGAGGGGTTTTACAGGGTCATCTCCATGGACGGGTATGTAAGCAAAATAGCTAGTTCCGCTGTGCACCAGCGGCGGCGGAGGAAGCTAGCTGGTCACGGAGAGGCTAGGGCTAATCTTCCCACGAGTACCTGTGCCAGCAGATGAGCATGGATATGCACGCCCGCATGATATAGAGCTTCCCCTTCTGCTGCTTCGCCATCCTCTTCCACCTTGACAGCCTCCGGGAGCCCGCCATGGACAGCTGCTGAGGCACCTGCATCTGCCTGCGCATCACACCCCACGCCGCCGTGGCCCGAGATTTATGTACCCTCCCGCCGGCCGGCCGTCGCCGGGGTTGTTCCATGTCTTGTCGGACTTCAGTAGCTTCAGATGCATCGACAGTCGTGGTGCAGCGGGAGACATCTCTCGACCTCGATCTACGGCCAGGCACACGGGGAGGGCCCCGTCCACGGGGATGCCGAATTCGTCGTCTTCACGTGGTCCTGCTTCCCGACCAGGCCTCTCCCTGTTCAGGAATCGGAAGAGAGGCCCCTCTCTCTCTCTCTGTGGAATTTATTTTTGGCCAAATTGATGATCAACGGCTCCGTTATATTTCATCAAAAACTCAATTTTTGGCCAAATTGAGTTTATCAAAAGATTCCATTTTTCATATTTCTTGTATTTTCGCTCCCATAGTTATGAAAGCAGACATAGGGACGAAAAAAGATAGGTGAGTTGTCTCTTTTGTCCTTAGATAAAAAATCGTTACTTTTTTACTTACCTAACTGACGTTGCTTGTTTTTCAAGAATCAATAAAACATATAAAACATATAAAACATTGAAACTTTTTAATTTTTTAAAATTTAATTATTATAATATAATTAAATAAATTATCAAACTAAGTTTATAATATTAAAGAATATAATAACATTAAAAATTGATTATTATATTTGATGAAATATAACTTCGTTTGTCAATATAAATCAAAAAGAATAAATAATTCTAAATTACTATTAATATTATAAATAATATTTATATAAGTCAAATATAATAATATTTTACTCTAACTATATTGATATTTTGCCTTTAATAATAGATATAGCAAATCTGGTGTAATGGTTAGATTTTAAATACATGTAAATTCATATTTTTTTAAAAATTTTATTTTTAATATAGTTTGAATATGAAATAAAAATATATTTAATTTTTAAATATTTAACTCTTTATATAAATAATATTTTATTTCAAATCTAACAATGTTTTTAGTTATAAATCATAGTATTCTAATGTTTCTTTTTTATTCTTGTATTAAAATTTAATTTAAATTAATAATTTTAAAAAATATTTTACATTAATTTTATTTAATGATAAGTTAAAAATAAAATGTAATTAATAAAATTTGTTCTAACCACAAATTTAAATATTTATTTATCTCTTCTTATCACTTTATGTAGCATATAGTTTTAAATTTTTTACTTACTTTTATTTTATTATGATATTATTTTAGAGATATATTTTAAAATACAGTTGAAATCTTAAATTGAACCCAAACAAACCAGTTTGATCATTTTTATAATTTTATATGATATGTTAGTAAATTTTAAATAATTTTTTATTTTATTAAAATTGAATTAAAGTTTTGATTGCTCTATCTCGATTCTATGTGGCCGACGTTGACGTTCCCGAGCAAGACTTTACAAAGGGCAAAGAAGAGATAAAAAAGAAGATACCAACGGAGGTTTCACATAAAGTGATGGAAAGGACTCGTAATGCTAAAAAATGTGATGGGTGCATCTGACGTTAAAAGAATTTGGTCATCGGATGTAACGTTGAACTGATTTTCTTAATCAGACTGATAGTTAATTCTCCCTTTATTTTATCAATATAACTCATTTTGAAATATTTATTGTAAAAATAACACTAATTTTCTCCCCATAACTGGTACAGTCGCTCTACTCATTAGCGACTTTTATTTAGAAATGCTATTTAGAACTGCTGTTCTCGTTTGAAAGTAGCTCTGACATGAGATTCTGTTTGAAAGTCAGCTAAATAATGGAACGGGCTTTAATACTTGCATGATGCTAAATGTATCAAAATTTATCGGCCAATTCATAAGTGTATTAAAGCACACATCAATTTCATAAGTGGTGTTATTTTAACTCTTTCAAGAAACAATAATATATTGTCACTATGTACCTCACTATCATATTTTAACATGAATATTCATCATCGATAATCTTTATTGAACATTCAAAAGAGTAACCATAATTGAATTTTAAAGTAAATATATTCAGTGTATAATTCGCAATATCATAGATAATACTCTTCAATTCTTTAAAAGATGATGTTAAGATTATTCTGAAATCTATCGAATTTAATTTTAATTGTCACGTGTCATGAATATATTATGAATAAAATAAATAAAATTATCCTAAAATATTTAAAACAAAATTATCTTATGCAATAAAATAAATTTTCTTATAAATGTGAAAGTACTACGTAGTTGTTAGTGTCTACTAGATCCACTTATATTTATAATCACTCTTAGATCAATCCGAAAATGCATAGTTTCTCTTACATGAGGAGAGAAGACAGAGAAGAATATGATGGAAGGGCCTTGCACCTTCAGAAGAACAAAAGAATAAGAGAGAGAAAAGGAAGTGAAATAAGCCATGAAGAGATAGATCGGAAGAAGAAGAAGAAGATGGCGTCACGGTGAAGATGAGGGAAGATGGCCAGGAACACGGCAGGAGGATAGAAAATAGCACTGCCATGAGGATGGTGGAGAAGAACGATGGAGAAGGGCAGCAGTTGCAAGGGCAAGGAGAAGAGAAGAGGCGATGATACGCTAATGATGAGGAGCGAGGAAAAATATAAAAGCCCTTGGGTTTTAACTTGGTGGGAGCTGAAGTTGCTAGGAATCGTAGGAACTTTACTTAAAGTCACTATTTAAAGTCTCTCTAACATACAGGGAAGCAAGCAAAAACTTGGTTTCTAGTTGAAAGTCACTACATATAGTAGCGATTTTAAAAGTGGTTATTCATTTATGTAACTTTGTTTAAAGGCATTAGAAAAAAATCATCCAACATATTTCTAACTTTTCTTATGGGATGTTTGGTTGCATGATAATTTTTTGTACACTTTAGTGATAAAAACTTATATTAAAATAAAAAGTGAACCAACTCATGACATAAAATTATCATGTTTGGAGGGATGTGATAACAAAAAAAAGTAACAACCATCCATGACTAAATAAGGTGAGGGACCACGAGAAAAAAGAAAGAGGTGAGACTCTCTTTTTTTTGTTTAAGAAGAAAATCACTTTCAAAACATAAATTTGTCATGATTGTCAAACACTTCTTTTAACAAGTTTTCTTACAATTTTTAAAAATTAAAATAAAACTTCCATTAGTATGCAAACAAACACCTCCTTAGTGTGTTAATTTTCGAAAAAAATTAGTGTGCTAATTTTATGATTAATTTTTTAAACTTAGTTATTTTAAAACTTTCACTCTCTCTTCCCCCTGCGTTGCAGTGCCCTTTTGGTTTGAGTATTAAAGAAGATACCATATTAATTAATTTTGACATTGATAATTTAAGAGGTAATTTATCGTAATCAAAATTAATACAGTTGAACATTTGTATTGCATAACCTACTGTTTAACCAAAAAGTGGAATAGGCACACCTTTTTTATTTTCACAAATTAGTTTGATATATTTATATCCCATATGTGATTATTCTAATATATTAATTTCTTTTAACTAAATTCTGTCACGTGAATCACAAATACAAGATCTTGAATTGAACCATAGACTCTTACAAATTTATTAAGGTTGAAAGACTCAAGATATACAAACAATATAATTATCTCATCGTGTCTAATAATGGGACTAATACCACCCATTTTAATAAACTCAGAATAATACATTTATGACAAAAATCTAGTAATACAATTTACCAGCCTCATCAATATTTTTTGGATCTTTATCTTTATTCTATTCACTTTCATATTTTAGTGACTTTTATTCGTATTCTACTAACCCTCTTCTGCATTTTACTAACCATGTAATTTATACTTATTAGTAATCGTAAATACAATGATTTTGAGTCAAATGTCAGTTATAACTGTGGCGTGTTCCCTTATAGATTTTCTAGAACTCTGGGAAAATTAGATATGCAGGTATACATTGCAAGCTGCTGCTCGTCATGTGGGGGTGGGGCTGGGCTGTCGACAACCAACCTTGAACGGGAGATGTCCTTTATTGCCAGCTGAGAAAGAAAGAAGAAGCTTCAAACAGAGTTCCTATCATGGGCACATCATAAGGTTTTATATGCTCAAACAAGTCCCTGTCAGTAGGCTCAAGAAGATGACTACCGAGATGCTTCTTGGGCAGGGCCTAGACATTTTGAAAGCTTTTCTCAGCAGAAGCAATTGTCAGATCTTTCATGATAACTGTTCAGATCCGTGTTCTACATATTTGATTGCTTCCAATACTTTAACTGAAATCTTGTGATGACGCAAAAGTAAGATAGGCTCAACTACTAATCCAGCACCCACTTAATTCCGATAACTTTAATGGTATTAATAACTGAAACGTATTAATGTAATAGATAAGGAAGTGATACTCACACCTCATATCGAACCTATTAATTGATAAGTACATATGTTAATCAAAATAAATAATTAGATGACTCATATTTTAAGGTAACTCAACACCCAACACACAATTTGAATCAAAGTTGAAAAAAATTGCAATCATGTGTGATTTGTTTTCCCCCTTTTATATCTTGTGTTTAATAATTATTCTTATGATGGAGATGCGAGTACTACTTTTGGATGTTTCTAATATGTATTCTCTTATATACTTTGATTTTTTTTCATTTAAGTTATTTTTTGTTTTTAATGTATTAGATTATAGCATATACTATGTCTATATATATATATCTCCTAGCTACTGCTTAGTGGATATTTGGCACAAACAACAAGTGGATATATCTTTTATTCATAAGATATGGATATATATGGATAGTGTCACTATCCGACTATTGCCTTTCCTATGCAAAAGTACATTTATTCCATGAAGAAGATATATAATACCAAGACACATGATATTGTAGCAATATTGTACATACGTCTGACCCACATCCAAGGGTGGGAGTGAATCCTTCATTAGCAGAATGGGTCTTCACTGTTAGCTAGGCTCAACCCCCAAAATCAAACCAAACTAATACTAATTTCGTTTGATTTGATTTGGGTTAAATTACTTATTGATCTAATTTGGTTTCAAATGTCCTTCAAATTAAACTAAAATGATAAATTGAATAATTTATTTATTTTAACTTAGACATGCTAAGGATGTTTGCATATTTTTTCATTAAAATAAATAATTTAAGAGTTGTTAAGGTAAAATTAATCAGATGTAAACATATACCATAAATCTTAATAAATTATTATTTTAAATGAAATCAAACAAAAACAATAATATATACACTATACCTTCAATAAACTAATTTAAATTAATTAAACTCAATTGAATTAGTTCAATTTGATTCAGGTGGCGTTTGATTAAACTTAATCTGAAAGTCTTAACCTTTAATTTTATGTCTAAGTTCTTAATAAGTGGTAAAAAAGTGCTAAATTGAACTTAGATATAAGAAGTTACCTTTGTTTGATAAAAAGATCTTTTAATATCACCGTTCCTCCCCCTTGGCTTCTCCAACAGAGACCCCCACCAAGAAGTCTCCAAGAAAGCAACCCGCTTCCTTCCAAAGCACATGTCACGAGAGTGAAGGTCTAAAAATAAAAAAGCTGAAGTCAGGATCTGATCCATTAAGAGGTTTTTAAGAGTTAATGGGGTGTTTGGTTGCATGATAATAGATATTTTTTTTTAAATTTTTAAAAATTATAAGAAAACTTGTTAAAAGAGGTGTTTGGTAACCATGACAATTTTATATTTTAAAAGTGATTTTCTTCTTAAACAAAAAAAGTGGGTCTCACCTCTTTCTTTTTTCTTGTGGTCCCCCACTTTATTTGGTCATGTGCGGTGGTTACTCTTTTTTGTAATCACATCCCTCCAAACATGATAATTTTATGTCATGAGTTGCTTCACTTTTTATTTTAATATAATTTTTTATCATGAAAGTGTACAAAAAATTATCATGCAACCAAACACCCCATAAGTTCTTAATAAGTGGTAAAAAAGTGCTAAATTGAACTTAGATATAAGAAGTTACCTTTGTTTGATAAAAAGATCTTTTAATATCACCGTTCCTCCCCCTTGGCTTCTCCAACAGAGACCCCCACCAAGAAGTCTCCAAGAAAGCAACCCGCTTCCTTCCAAAGCACATGTCACGAGAGTGAAGGTCTAAAAATAAAAAAGCTGAAGTCAGGATTTGATCCATTAAGAGGTTTTTAAGAGTTAAGAACTTTATTTAGACACATGATGTTTTATCAAATAAGCACACAAGTCTAATGAGGTGTTTGGTTGCATGATAATAAAGATTTTTATTTTAATTTTTAAAAATTGTAAGAAAACTTGTTAAAAGAGGTGTTTGGTAACCATGACAATTTTATGTTATAAAAGTGATTTTCTTCTTAAACAAAAAAAGAGGGTCTCACTTCTTTCTTTTTTCTTGTGCTCCCCCACTTTGTTTGGTCATATGTGGTAGTTATTATTTTTTATAATCACATCCCTTCAAACATGATAATTTTATGTCATGAATTGGTTCACTTTTTATTTTAATACAATTTTTTATCATGAAAGTGTACAAAAAATTATAATGCAACCAAACACCCCATAACCTCTTAATCAAACATGGCCTTAGTCTGATTCAGTTTGGTTTGATTTTACTTGTCATCCTGAACGCAAACAAACCATGCATGAACACCCCAAGTATCATATACTAGACCTATGAAAACAATGGGTCCCAAAACCAGTTAGGGGTTGCTCCCATTTGGAGGCTTCTACGGTGGATCAACAAATCCCTAGGGCGGCTGGCCAGGGCTTGTGTTCTCTTGAGCATAATGAACTAAAATAGCATATCCGAACATAATAGAGATGGCAAGTCATCGTGTCGATAATATATATATGTGGGATAAGACTGATTGACATTAGCAGCATGGAGCTCCATTATCTCCAACCAAAGTGATGGAAGCCACATGCAAAGAGTAGGATAGGTTATTTGGCTCTTTTCCACTATGCAAGCCTACTCACATAGCAGTAGACCCCAGTTGGGATCTCTCTCTCTCTCTCTCTCTCTCTTCTTCTTCTTCTTCTTCTTCTTCTTCTTCTTCTTCTTCTTCTTCTTCACTGAACAGTTGAGAGATCTAAGCAAGATCGAAAGAACAGGCAAGTCTACGGTGAAGGGATCGGGACCTTCTGCGTGGTCTGTTTCTTCTGTCAGTCACAGTTATCGTCAGTACGAAAAGAAGATTGAATATCCGAAGATGATGCATATCAGATAACAATCCTTATGGGGTGTTTGGTTACATGATAATGAAAATTTTTATTTTAATTTTTAAAAATTGTAAGAAAACTTGTCAAAAAAAGTGTTTGACAATCTTGACAATTTTATACTTTGAAAGTGATTTTCTTCTTGAACAAAAAAAGAGGGTCTCACCTCTTTTTTTTTTCTTGTGGTCCCCCACTTTATTTGGTCATGTGTGGTAGTTACTCTTTTTTGTTATCACATCCCTCCAAACATGATAATTTTATGTAATGAGAGTTGGTTCACTTTTTATTTTAATATAATTTTCTATTATGAAAATGTATAAAAAATTATCATGCAACCAAACACTCCATTAGATAAGTCTTGGTGTGGAAAATTGGAAGAAGAGAATGTTGCTTTAATCGTTAATCATCTCGATTAGGAAGCCGGGTATAGGTTCAGCTGCGCGCGTATGATCCCACAGATGTTGGATTATAGGATAATTCTTTTATATATATATTTTGATAAAATTATATATTGAAATAAATTATTTGATAACTAAAGACAAGAAATAATCTTGTTTGGTAAAATATGATGATAAACAGATTGATGATCATCTATAAGTCAAAAAATGAGAAATCATGAGAAAAAAGGGCTTGTGTTTTTTTGTCTAAGAACAAATTCTCTTTACAAATAAATTTTTAACACAAGCTCAATTAGTCCTGCAATCAAACACACAATTGATCATTTTGGCCATGCACTTCCTACATTTTGGACGGCCTAAGAGTACTAAGGAGAATTATATAGAGGATAGTTTCTAGAATTTATTGTTGTATTAGCATCACACTCATATTATCCGACCATCTCTTCTGAAACTACTTCCTATGAACTTTCATGATGAATAACTATTATGAGAAAAAATGTTATACAATCTATATCAAACTTAAATGATAACTTATATCTTTAGAAAAGTTCACTACAAGAAAATCATTTTTTACCTACGCTAAAAATCGTAGGAATAGGTCATTTTTCCGTAAGCAAATAGATTTACCTACGGACCATCCCGTCGGGGGGTCCGTAGGCCTAGTACAAGTAGGGAAATGTATTACCCACGGGCATGTCCCGTAGGTATAGTACCGACTTTTACCAACAAACCGACCCGTAGGTACATATAAAACATACGAATGAAACTGGCTCCTCATGCTAGATTTATACCTACGGGGCTCCCGTAGGTAAATGTTACATACCTGAAAAAAATATTATATATATTACGAGTTACATTTACCTACGGATGTTTAGTCGTAGGTAAATGTTTACTATTACAACGTCTCTTTCATTTACAGTTTGGGCAAAAACATGTACCCATCCATACAATCAACAATACATTCACAATTCTTGAAATCAACAATCCACACCATTACATAACTAACTCTCGAATGCCGTACAACCAATTCAAGGCATACATTCAATTCGTACACTTGTTGGACTCACAACAACCCATATCAATGAACCTAGTAGACAGTCACAACAATCCACATCTACACATACAACAAAAAATAGCATCACAAAGACATTCATTAAGCATTAAATTTACTTTGTCCACAAACATAAAGTATGACATGTTAACATAAAACATTTTACAATTAACACACAGTAATGAATAAGATGTTAAATATACAAAGTTTTCAATTGTTTCAGGCTTCCAGCCACAACCACAATGAAAAGATTATCTATTTCCCACCACAAGCAAAGATCCCACCACAAGCAATTGGACAACCCAATGAGAAGATGAAAAGAAATTAGACAACCCATTTAGAATCTTCATTCATTTATCTTCTATAACCACCTGCAAATGGACGATAGAAATTAATCAAAATACATAACATTCAATGATTATAACTAATTTAAAGATGTAAAGTAAATTACTTACATAATCTCTCAACCATACTATGTGGCTTCCTATGGCATCTTTCATTCTTCTTCTATGATCATCCTTCACAACAAGAGGGTATCGGGCTTGTTAACAAATGTGGCGAATATTTCATAATAGACATTACCCGAGTAATCTTCCCATTACGTACTTTCTTTGGGTCATCACTGATGAGAAAATCATCTGCCACATATTGTCCTTCAAGATCTAGCAACTTGACCTTCCTTGCCCTTCCCTGCAACAGATACTAGCAAATCATGTACAATCTTTTTGTATATTGTAATGCAGTTAAAAAAAATAAAACATAACATCATTCAGGATACTACATATACAATCAGAGGTGTAGGACATCTGATTTCAAAATGATCTCTAGAAGCCTGTTGGCCGGATATCAAATTTATGAATTAGCATCTAATCACACTAAGGTCAAGCCAACCAAAATAATACATACTCTTGATGTAAAAGATACCGAATACGACTTAAGTGATAGACGAACGCAAATGCGAATACGACTTGTCTCACCAAGAGATTATCAGTGAGATTCTCATAAAAAAGATCCACCATGTGGAGGATATTCTCCAGATGATTATCATTTTAAGAAAGCTGGTAAGTGACAACAGCATCAAAAACTGATGGCCGTTGTCCTACTTTGTTTTGCTAGAAGATCCATTACCTCCTTTTGAATCCCCAAGAGAAAGAGAAGCATGCTATACTAAACTCCTATAGCAACTATTTTACTGCTAAAAATACAACCTATTTTATCGATTTAGTCATTTCTGGATAAAGGAAAAACATAGCTTTGACCAATCTAGAACTTCGTAGACACCAGTAAAATCAACTGCCCATATCAAAACAACTTGAGTTAGGCTGGGTTAGGCTGGGCCGGGCCAGGCCAAATCTATATTTGAAAAAATCGAGCTTGGTTAGGCTGGGCCGGGCCAAATCTATATATTATTGTATGGGCTGAGCCAGGTCGTACCAGAGACATAAAGTTTAGGCCGGGCCGGGTCGGGTCAGGCCAAATTTAAATTTTATGCGGGCCGGGCCAGGCCGGGCAAGAATATAATGCGGGCCGGGCTGGGTCGACCCGTTATAATTTGAATTGGACTTTTATTGGGTCGGCTTCGGGTCTGGTCCGACCCGGCCCATTGACACCCCTACATGTTATCCTACCAATAGATAACAACTGTAGTGGGAATAAATAGAATATTTACTATCTTTCTACTTAGAAAAAATGAAAACAAGCAAAAGACGAAAACTTTAAGCAGGGAAATTTTAACTACTGGAGGTTAAATATACACAGACAATGATATTCTTTGCACCACAACACATGAAAGTATATGCTAGGTGTCCACGTTCTCTCCTTTATTTTTCATCCTTGGAGAATGTTTATGAAAAGTCAAACTTTGGTACAAACTAGCACATAATTCATTAAGAAAAGGATGACCAAGAGGACTAGGGTATTTCTTATACCACCTACCTATCATTTAGGCAACAGAGATCATATTTCACTGATAAAAATAGTAAAGTGACCATCTAAATGATTTAGTGACAAAAATGATAAATTTAGTATCCAATACATTTTTATAATTCTGTCAATTTACAAGTCTAAAAACATCAATTATGTCTCATGTGTATGAAGAAACTATCAGATACATTTCACGAGCTTTGTGAAGAAGTAAGGTCAGAAAGGTTGAAAGGGGTTGCATTGTCTCAGCACCTAGGGTAGGGAGTTGGTAGACCCCCTCGTACATGCGAGGAAGACAAATTACTTGATACGAAGAAGCTGATATATTGGCACATAGAAAATGAGAAAAGACAGACACAAAACTTGCAACGTGACTAAGTTCATCTGAATATGGGTGAAATCTATTAAGTTGAAAAACATGTAAGTTTATACAAAATCCAATAGAATCGACATGTTTATCCGGTATGAATAGAAACCCCTTTGACTTACAAATTTTGGGCAGTTAAACGCAAAAAAATTGCCTGCATCATCCTCCCGACCCTCAAGTCACCCCCTTATATTTGTTTTCTTTTACTAAAATATGTTGTTCCATCTTATTCTCAACGGCAACGCCCATGTTAATGCCCTCCCAGTGCGGTCTGCTCAGTCTGCAATCCCCCCCCCCACATCCCTGGAGCATTTAAATATAAAAGTATGCAACCGCAAGCGTGTTCAAATAGAAACGGATGTTATGTCTGAAGGAAGGGCAAAACATGATCATAATTGTAATATCTGGCGTTTAAAAAAAAAAAGTAACCGCCCACCCGCCCTGCCCTCTCTCTCCCTCTCGCCGGTCACCCACCCCTCCCCGCCCGCTCTCTCTCTCTCTCTCGTCGGTTACACCCCCCCGCCCCGCCCTCTCTCTCTCTCTCTCTATCGCGGTTACGCAACCCCCTCCTCTTGTATATTTTTCCTCGCGGAAACCCCCCCCCCATCGAAGCTCTCTCTCTCCCTCTCTTCCTACCATCGCCGCGCCTTCCGCGGCCGCTCTCCCCGCCTCCGCCGCCACCCGCGGCCCGTCCCGCGCAAAGCCGCCACCCCGCTTCTCCGCTGACCTGCATGCCCACGCGAGCACGCGGTCGCCGGCGCCACCCGCCACCCAGCCGCCTGTGTGGAGAGCCGCCGCCCTCCTCTTCTCCTCCCTCGCCGCTGCGTCACCGCCGATCGCCGCCGCTGCCACCTAGTCGCCGGCCACCCTTCCGCACGACGCCGCCACCAGCCATCCTCCCGCGCATCCGCCGGCTAGCCTGCACACCTGCAACCAGCCGCCAGCGATCGCCGCCGTTTGCCGCCACGTCGCCATCGTCGCTGTGAGCCCACTCCCCTGTTCCGTCGGAACGCCACCGCGGGGAGCTCCCTCCTCCGCCTCAGCCGCTGCCAGCCCCCCCCCAATCCCCACCGCGCACAGCCCCATCCTCCAGCCGCCGAGCGGCGCCGGCAGCCTCCTCCGCCGCGAGCTCCGCCAGCCATCGCCGCCGTCGCGAGCACCGCCGGGCCATCGCCATCGCGAGAGCCGCCGTGCCAGCCATCGCGAGCCGCCAGTCGAGCCGGCCAGCTCCGCCCGGTCCACCCCCCCCCCCGGTCCAGCCCCCCCCGGTTCAGCCAGTTGAACCGCCCGGTTCGACGCCGGTTCAAGTTCTTTTTCTGATTTTCGGAATTAATAAATCCAGAAAATATATTTGAGGCCAGAAAAATAGCAGGAAAATCCAGAAAATTCCAGAAAATTCACAGGAGCTTCCAGGTAGGTTTCTCAAGCTTGTCTATATATTTGACTCCATTTTGATGAGAAAATATGCATGATTTAACTTATGGACCTTGATTTGACTAGTTTAGAATTTTGACTCAAGATCAGTGATTTTTATCAAAATCCTTAAAACCAGAATCTTGTAAATGATATTTTGATTATTATAAAACATGTTTGGCATGATTCTAGATGGGTAGAAATATTTTTCATGAAATTTGACCATATGTTATTTATGTATATGATTATGTGCTAGAATGGACCTAGAATTGAAATTTAGCTAAGTGGAGGTTTGGAGAAATCATAAGTCATCAAATTTCACTTTTTGGAACCTGTTTAGGTCAGATTATGGGTGTTGACATCAGAACTTAGCTTGTTTTAGTTATGCTAAACTTGATTTTGATTAATTGTCTTGTATATGTAATTAAGTATGTCTAGTTCGGTTTGTCATTGCATGTGTGAGGATCATGTAAATTTTGATTAGTCTGGTCTCAGATTATGTATTATGTCATGCATGACATGATTATGTTCATATGGTCAAGTTTCGTATATGTTTGATTTAGAATATGTCAACCAAGCCGATTAGTACAAGTCTTGTCTAGTTATGGTAAAAATATGTTTAATTTGGTTTCAGATCATGGGCTATGCTATGCATAGTTAGTCATGTCAATTTGATCATGATTAGTATGAGTTGTCATTGAGAACCAGTTCAATTATGTCGGGTTATCATATGTCTTGTCAAGTTTGTTATGAATGTTATATCTTGTATGAAAGGCTATGAAATTAGATGTTTATGTCAAGTATGCATGGTATGGTCAGGTATGTCATGATGTGAAATTATGCTATGAACTCTTGATATGACGTGCTATGAAGGCTTCATTGCCTATGTTAGACAATCGCCCGTGGGCGGCGGGTAATTTAGATGAATCCGGCCCTCCCACGAGATCCCGGATTGCAGCGGCTTTTCCTTAGTGTCACCTTGCCTAGGTGCACTTTGGGCTAGCTTAGTATATGTTACTTCTATATATATATTAGAGTTTGAGTGAATGTATTTTGTACATGTGAAGCAAGACGCCCAATTCCTTGCTCTTTGGCTATGTGTTCTGGAAAGGATATGAAATATGTTACTTGTGTGTCATGTATGGATGTTAAACCATGTCATGTTAGAAAAATCAGATTTGTCTATTTTAATTTGGTCATGTTAAGTTAAGTCTTGAGGTCATTTAGATGATATTTGTCTAACTTGTATGGTCTTGTGTGTTTTGGTCTAGAAGTGTGTAGCATTGGCATAATTGTTTTCTTAAAGTTAATTTATGGTTTGGATATGGGTTGTGAGATTAATATAGAAGACATTCTATACTTTTGTATTACATCTCAACTTAGATATGTTACATACCATTGCTTGTTTATATGTTATTTACCCGATTGATGGGTGAAGGGTGTAAATCCTACGGAGTCCCCGGACTCACCCCGTTGTGGGTTAAATTTTTCAGCAGGTTTTGAAGATTTAAGAGCTTGAAGATGAGGTTCAGGTGGAACCAAAGGAAATAGAGTCATTTGCACATGGAGATTCTTGGTATTCTCTACTTAGGTAGATGATCTTGGTTGTTTTTGAACAAGAGTGTAGATAGACTTAGAAGTATGATTCTATTCTCTTGTTTTGATGGATCTTAGGAAATTAATTGTTTAAGTTTGGGTTGTGGAATCTAAGTGTTGGGTTTCATCCCACTGTCACGACATTGTGTATTTCCGCTGCGTATTTGTGGTTATGTTATTTAAATTCCGGGTCGTGACAATAATATAGCATTAAATGGAAGGCTTTATGGATACCCATTCTCAGAACCCAGTTTCCATTCGTTAAAATCTGTCCCTTGTGACGAAGTCACCAACTTTACTAATCTTCTAAGCAGGAGAAGTCACCACACAAACAGGGCACTCCATGGTATCAAGGAACAACGTGAACCAAAATGGATTGCAGGAAGCACCGAAAAATGGCGGAATACAAAGTTATTCATCCTGATACAAACATTATTAAAGGGAACGAAGAGTCATATTAACGCGAGAGATTGAAGTCAGCATCGAAGGGCATAAAAAAAAACCACTGACCTCAGCAGCGGCTACGCCTGCATCGATAGGTGGTGCCAACAAGGTGCGGTGCCGAAGCCTCGACGTGATACGAGGAGCACGGTGAAAACAAGGTAGCAAGTGAGCAGCAGCTTCACCTTTTCACCTTCTCGGGCCCCGTGTGGGAGATCCAGGGCAGGCGGACCCTCTGACAGAGCCTCCGAGTGCACGATGCGGAGAGCATGGCGCCGCCTCTCGCTACGGACAGCAGAAATGGGCACAGACGATGCGGAGAGCTAGGCATTGCGGAGGAGGAGGAACCGAAGGTGCCGCGTCGGAGGGTTCTCACAGACGGTTGATTTGGGGTTGAGCGGGATGAGGTGAGAGAGGGTCGATCGGGAGGGTTTAAGATTCGACTCAAATCTGATCCATCCATGTGTTACAAATGGACGGTGGAGATAAGGGTAAAAGAGAATAAATATGAGCCATTGGATTATATCTAAATGGACGGTTCATATTGAATCTGTGGATATATTATTTACCTACGAAGCGTTATTCGTAGGTATTTTGTAGGTAATGATAAATTTACCTACGGAACCGTTTTTAGTAAGTATAGGAAGTAAGTAAAAGTTATTTTTACCCACAAAACCTTACCTACGGGGAGTGTTTTAGTGGGTAAAAATCCGATTTCTTGTAGTGGTTATAAGGAAAAAGATACTAACATAAGTTGGAAGATGCGCAAGTAACTAACACTACAAAAATATATATTATTAGGGATAGAGTAATGACGACGGCTTGGCAAAACCATCCCTAATAATGGATATTAATGATGGTTTGCAAGAAGCTGTTGCCATTGTATGTGTACCGGTAATGGCTGTATGAAAATTGTTGCAACTGCATAAGTACTAGCGACATTTTCATTTAGTTGTTGCTAGAAGAGGTAATTGAGCTATTGTGAAACTAGAAAGAACCCAGAAAGTTGTCTTTGAAAAGTTGTTAGCGATGGGTTCTATAAGCCATCGTGAATGTCTTTTACTAGTGATGGCTTAAACCATGGCTAGTGACCAGAAGCAAACTATTCAATGGTCAGATGACAATGGCGTCAATGGAAACTATCACCAATGACATTAAACGTACCATTGACGTCTGCTAATGTTTTTTCAGATTTTAAAAACTCGCACCCCTTTTCCCTCTCCTTTCTTTCTTATTCTTTTGACTCCCTATCTTATAAAACTCTCCCCCATCACCGAAAACAACGTCACCGTCACTGTTTGCTACTTCCACCATCGCCACTATCACTGGCATTGGTCACCCACATCATATGGAGCTTCACCTTTTCCGTTGCATGCTCGACATCTTTGGAGATTCTTCTCAGGACCAACCTTCGACGCCACTAGAGCTCCATTGTTGGCCGCCACCGTCACCACTACCAGCCACCACCGTCACCCTCACACCAAATCTTTTCTCTATTAGGTATCCACAAACCATAAAATATTTTAAGATTATTTAAGCTTGTTTATTGCATGTTTAATAAGGTGTTCGATTGCAAAATTTAGGGTTTAAGCATGTTAATTTGGTTGGTTTAAACATGTTATTCTTTAATGTAAAAAAATATATGTTGGAATAATGGACATAGTTATACATCAAAGGATATATTTGGACCTCTTAACCTCAACGCCATGGCTTGATAGGGAGTTCTTGATATAAAAGTCTCATCTTAGAGTATTAAACCATAAAACATTTTTCTTTGGACTTTAAAAGAAAAGATTTTATGATGCTTAAGTTCAATCAATGCTAGAAGAAGACAAATCACAACCCCAATACATAGATGATCTCAAGAGGATCTCTAGCTTCTTCTACTCTCAAAATTGAGCTCCACAAGTCACACTTCGTAGTGCTGTTCCTCACTTTATTTTAGACTTATGCATGCATATTTATTGCTAGTATTTATTTAGAATTTTATCAAGAGTAAGGGATTTGGAAGCATGTTAGTTGTGTGTACCTTATTGATTGATGTGGGTATAAAATTGTTACTAGTTTGGATTTTCCTAGGTTCCATAAAACTAAAAAAAAAGTTAATAGAGTGTTTGGTTGCTTCTTTAATATTGATACACTCTTATTTTTGAAATAAAGATCATCTTCTACCTCAATTTTTATTTTAAAATTATAGAAATACAATTGTTATATATTTGGAAAAGATGTCATAATTTTTAAAAATTATAGAGGGGTGTTTGGCAACCCATATGGTCTAGAGAGTGGATTTAGCCATGCGAGATGGTCGCCTGAGGATGTTAGCCGTGCAATATCATACTATTCTAGAGCCTTCCAACCTACTCTGTTGCCTTTCGAAGTGTATGGGTGCTTGTATCTCCATCACTTTTGGATGCTTGATCGATTCAAATGGCAACACAACCATATGGTATCTCCATGAAGTCTCTGAACTCCAAGCGCTACACCAACCAAATAACCCTCTTCCTCTTCTCACACCGGATGGTCATGGATGGTAAATGGCATGGGTGCAGAAGAAAGAAGATGTCAAGGGAGGGAGACAGGTGGGGTGGTAGAAAAAATAAATAAGTGTATTGCTGCCTACGTCAAGGAATTAATACAGCGTGGAGAGATTGCCAAAGGATGACTGCAACAGATGAGCAGAAAGCAAGCCTTGGAGTAACCTCTAAAAATGATGAGTTGGTTGGCATGAAAAGTGAGCGGATCACGGATGCGAGGAGTGATAGAAATGTATGCCCTACAAGCCAATCATATATGATATGATCCGACATTTCTAGATATATCTTATTCAATTAATTAGGCAATTTTTTATTGTAAGCTCTTATTAGATGCGAATATCATAATGGAGTCCTTAATCAAATACGATGATGATTAAATCATGATGAGATCATGATAATAAGATTGATCATCTAGAGATATTTGATCTAAATGTTCCTAGTCATAGGATACTTGAGACGGGACATCAAGGATCCGGATAGACTAGTGTATGTGATATTTTCTCATTCGATGAGAATGACCGATCTCATTGGTCATTAATATGGAGACACTGAGATACACATACAGGTGCTCATTAGTTGAATGAGTTCACTGAACTGACCGAATTAGAAATCATGAATGGTATCTTACCAAACTGTCAATCAGGGTTTTCTATCATCACGGTTGCATGGTTGGACCTTTGACCTAAGTTGCCAAAGATACCTTGTTGGGTGAAACTTGTACTTTGACCATTGACTTTTTGATCATTATTTAGATGGTCCAGTATAGTGATGGATTGGGTACAAGGAAAACACGATGGAGGTAATTGAGCGGACAACAAGGGACGTCCACTCTCGGTAAGTGAGAGTGAATGTCTTATGAGATAGTACTTTAAATCCCTGGCCAGGGTAGATAGGATAATTGGAAAAGGAGTTTTTCAATTGATCCAATTCTTAATACAGGATCCTATAGAGTCAGTACATTAAGGAGTTGATAGTCGATGCCGTACTCCTTTTCGACCGGGACATTAGATGGATGGGGATTTATATCCATGCAATAACTGATGATGGAAAGGCTCAATGGAGATGAGATTATCCCCATAGCCATTTGAGATCATGGGATGTGGCTTGTACCCTTCATGATCGGTAGGCTGATTAATTTGTTATCGGATAACAGATTTAATTAAATTACATAGAATTGTTCTATTTTATTCAGGCCTCAACTAAATAGGCTATTGGGCCTAGTGGGTCAGACACAAAAGGAATTATCCACAAGTATAGGGGTAAGGACATAATTTTTGGAGATTTTGGGTTTTTATGAAAAATTCCAAAATTTTCAATAAATACTAATGGTTTCAGCCAAACCCTATCAAGCCAAGGGTGAAAACCACATCCCTAGCCTTCTCTCTACCTCCTCCTCTCTCTAGAAGGTGTCCATGGTCGATGGAGCTCTATTCGGGAAGAGTTCTCGAGGCCGACACGAAGGGAGAACCTGCTGTGGATGAAGTTCGTGTTGGGAATCGGTCCAATCAGATTGGCGCAGCGGAAAATTTACGATTCCCCGTATATCATTGTCTTGGTCTCGATCGAAACCGAACGACGTCGCCAAAAACCGGTATACGAAACGATTTCGAATACGTACCTTTGTGGGATTCAAATAATCCCTAAAGATCGGAGAAGATCGAGCGTTCTCACGCTCGTTCAGCCACTCAAGTGTGCGGCCTCTAGTCGTATCCACACGAGCCGCCTCCATAGTCGGGTTCTCCTTCGCGTCGGACCTTCCGACTCGCCCCGGATGAAGTCCCATCGACTCTCGACGGCCTCCAGCATGGGAAAACGTGAAGGAGAGAGGTAGGGACGAATTTTGCAGCCTTGGCTTATGGGGCTCATGCTCAATTCGCTATTATATAGAGAATTTGGAGTTTTTCACAAAAACCCCTGCTTTCTCTATATTTACACCCTTGCCCCCAAACTTATGGATTAGCCCTTATGTGTGTGACCCACTAGGCCCAATAGCTCATTTGGTTGAGGCCTAATTAAAAGAAAAACTTCTTTTAAATTAAATCTATTATCTCATAATAGATTTAACGGCCTACCGATCATGAAGGGTACAAGCCACATCCTATGATCCCAAACGGCTTCGGGGATAAACTCCTCTCCAAAGAGCCTTTCCATCATCGGTTACCACACGGATATAAAACTTCGTCCATTCAATGTCCCGGTCGGATAGGAGTACGGCATTGATCGTCAACTCCTAAATATACCGACACTATGGAATCTTGTACTCGTAATTGGATCAATTGGAAAACTCTTTTCCAATTATCCTATCTACCTTGGCCAAGGATTTAGAGTACTATCCATAGAACATTCTCTCTCTCCTACCGAGAGTGGACGATCCCTTATTGTCCGCTCAATTGCCTCCATCGGGTTTCCCACATACCCAATCCATTAACTATACAGGACCACAATACTAAGTGATCCATAAGTCAATAGTCAAAGTACATGGTACGCCCGGCAAGACATCTTTGGCGACTCAGGTCAAAGATCCAACTGTGCAACCGTGATGATAGAATACCCTGATCGACAGTTCGGTAAGATACCATTCAGGGATTCTATAATGGTCAGTTCAGTGAACTCATTCCTCTAGTGAGCACCTGTATATGTATCTCAGTGTCCCCACACTGATGACCAATGAGATCGGTCATTCTCATCATATGAGAAGATATCATATACACTAGTCTTACCGGATCCTTGATGTCCCGTCTCGAGGATCCTACGACTAGGAACATTTAGAGTACATGCTTCTAGATGATTGATCTCATTATCATGATCTCATCATGATTCAATCATCATTGCATGCAACCTAGGACTTCATTACGATAGACGCATCTAGATAGTGCAAGTAATGAAGATTATGCCATTTATACTGAATAAGATATTACAAGAAATGTAAAATCATATCACATATGATTGGCTTGTAGGGGATACATTTCTATCAGTTCGTGTGGATACTGCTGGAGACCGGACACTTGAACGGTTTGAGGAGCTTGATAAGCTCATATCCTTACTCTCCATGGTATTATATGAATCCCTATCAGGTATATTCGAACCCGATTTGATCGATTTTTGGTTTTCATCATATGGTTCCGATTGAGACAGATTTTAAAGGAACTCATAGGAATCGTCGCTTCCGTTGCACCAATTTTTTATGGACGATTCCTTACAAGGAGGGCACTGATGATGGAAGAAGGTGACAACAATGAGTTGGCTACGTTGGCTACGATGAACTAGGTGAACTATATGGATTCCCTACAACCTTAGAGAGATGGAGGAGCACATGCTTTGCTTCCATTCATAGAGGGCTCATGAGAGAGAGAGGAGTGTCTGGTCTCCATGAGCGAGAGTGAGAGAGAGAGAGAGATGGAAGCCGTGCGAGGGATCGTGTGTGATGAGAGAGAGGGAAAGTTCATGAAAGTCGTGCGAGAGATGGACTTCGTGTCTCTTTTGTAAATAAAACAAGGTAGTGTTACCTTTTTCCCCTAGAGAAGTTATTAGTGGACATCTCTTCACTTCTAAAATGGGAGGAAGACTTATAAAAAACAACTAAACACCTTATTTATTTTATTTTTAAATTTTAAGTTAAAATAGGGAAAAAAATGCAACCAAATAGTCTATAAGGCTCAAATTGTGGCCATTTAGGACAATCCAAATTGGTACCAATTTGGATTGGCCTAGACAACCATAAAACTAAAAAAACTGATTTAGAACTTAAACCATTGTTGTTTAGGCCAATCCAAGATGGTAACTGGTTTGGATTGGTCATAGTAGCCATAAGAACCCAAAAAAGAGTTAGAACCTAAAACACAGCTGATTAGACCAATCCAAACCATTTTAGACTATCATAAATAAGTACAAAACCTTAAAAAACAATTAGAACTCAAATCATAACCAGTTATGCCAATCCAAACTGCTTACCAATTTGGATTGGCTTAAAGAGTAATAAAGCCAAAAAAATGCAACCCAATTCGTGGCTGGTAAGGCCAATCTAGACCAGTTACCTGTTGTGATTGGCCTAAATGAACATAAAACCAAAAAAAGAGTTAGAACCTAAATGGTAGATGGTTAGGCCAATCCCTACTGGTAACCAGTTTGAATTGGCTTAAATGGCTATAAAACCTAAAAAAAGTTCATAACCCAAATCATGGTCGGTAAGCCAATCCAAATCGATTACTGATTTTGATTGGCCTAAATGGCCATAAAACCCTAGAAAACGAGTTGAAACCCAAATCATGACTAGTTAGCCCAATTTAAACTAGTAACCACCATGAAATCAGAAACTGATTTGGATTGGCCTAAATGGTCATAAAAAAAGAGTTAGAACCCATATTGCAGCCGATTAGGCCAATCCAAACTTGTAACCAGTTTGGATTGGTTTAAAAAACCATAAAACTCTAAAAACAAAGTTAGAACTTAAGCTGTGGCCGTTTTGGCCAATCCATACTCGTAACCGGTTTGGATGGCCTAAATGGCCATAAATCCTAAAAGAAGGGGTCAGAACCCAAACTGTGGCTAGTTAGGCCAATCCAAGTGACCATAAACAAAAGATTTAGAACTCAAACCAAGGGTGGTTAGGCCAATCCAAACCGGTACCTATTTGGATTGGTCTAACTGGCCACAAAAGCCAAAAAAAGAGAGTTAGAATCCAAACTTGGTTGATTAGGCCAATCCAAATTAGTTTGGATTACCCAAAATGACCATAAAACAAAAAAATAAGTATTTTTATTTTTAGGCCTTTCAATACCAAACCGATCGAGTACTTATTTGATGTTGGCTTTCTTTTTCTTATTTTTAGGAAGTTTCAAATGAGATCCCCAATTGAAATGTACTTCATATGGAGGAGGTTCGGTTAGAATTAATTGTGTATTTCATTTCTTATATAATAATTCAATTTTACATATATTTTTGTTTATAATAAAAAAATTAATAGTCTAGATGAGTAACTTAGACAAGTCTTGAATATATATATCCACAACATATTAAATCCTAGGTATCTTTAAGAATCAAAAAAAATTTTAGATTATATTTTTAATGAATGTATGACCTAATTTAGACATGGTCAGGATAATAGTTTATTTCAATTCCCTTGTAAAAGACAGTGTAACACTTTTACAAATAAGAACCCAAAACATGGTTGGTTAGGCCAATCCAAACATGGCACTAGTTTGGATTGGCTTCAATAGCCATAAAAAATAAAAAAAGGGTTAGAACTCAAAACACGACAAGTTAGGATTGACTGAATCAGTTAGAGGTTTTGATTGACTTAAACAACCCAAAAACCCAAACTATGGTTGGTTAGGCCAATCCAAATCGGTAATCGATTTAGAGTGACCTAAATGGACATAAAAATAAAAAAATGAACTTAAAACATGACTAGTTAGGCTAATCCAAACTAGTAATTTGTATTGGCCTAACTAGCCATAAAAATAATAAAAAGAGTTACAACCCAAAATATGGCCTCTTAGGCCAATCCAAATCAGTTACTAGTTTGAAATGGCTTAAATGACCATAAAAACAAGAAATGGAGTTTGAAGCCAAAGCGTGGTTGTTTGGGCCAATCCAAATCAATATCTAGTTTGGATTGGCCTAAATGGCTATAAGAAACTAAAAAAAGAGTTAGAACCTAAAACATGGCTAGTTAGGCCATTTAAAGCTAGGCATTAACTTGGATTGGCTTAGGCAGCCATAAAAAATCAAAAACGGAGAAAGAACCCAAAACACAACTAGTTAGGCCAATCCAAATTAGTTAGAGGTTTTGATTGGCTTAAATGGCCATAACAACCAAAGAAAGGGCTACAATACAAACCAATCTCGGTTAGGCCAATCGAAACCAGTTACTGGATTGGATTGGCCTACATGGCCATAAAAATTAAAAATAGGGTTAGAACCCAAAACCTCGCCAGTTAAACTAATCCAAATTGGTTTAGGCCAATCTAAATTGGGCATCAGTTTGGATTGAAGGCCGCTTAGGCTAATACAAATTAAGCATCGATTTAGATTGGCTTAAAAGTCTTTAGAAACCATTTTCTTTTTCGCTATTCCTTGCTATTTTTATCTACCTCACCTCTAGTATTGTCGGCACTTTGCTTAATTTTTAGAATCAAGGGAAGTGGCGATAATGTTGGAGGTAGAGTGGATGAAAATTGTGAGGGATAGCAAAATAGAGAAAACTTATAAGCCTTTTAGTAGAAACTGACCTAGTAAATTGGTTTGGTTTCGTTTCTAACTCTTTTTTTTGTCCAAACATAGTTGATTTTTAATAACTTAATAATTACTATATTTGATTATGTAGTAGATAAAAAATTCAGTAAGAGTCGGCAGACATCTTAGGCCAACACGCGATTTTAGGCAATTGGTGGATCGCAGGGTATCTCAAGTGGATCCATTGCTAGGTTAGGTGAATTGCATTCTCAGAGTGATCCACCTACTAGAACATATCAACCAAGTGATTCTCGGCCTACACTCAGGACACTTGTTGACCCTAGACCATCTCAAGCAATGATTTCTTGCCCTACTCTAGAGATACCTACATCCGTAGATAGTTCATCTTCTATTGCCCCAATTGTATGTGTTATTATTTTGTGATCATTATAGACATAACATTTTGATATGTCAAAATTTAATATTTAATTAGCTACATTTGGTAGATGTGGAAGAGGTCTAATCAAAGCATACAATGTGAAAACATTAGCACTTGAAGAGACCTTGAATGTCGAGTTGGGAGGTGGTCAAGTGTAGGTCCATATGGCCAAGCATTTGCCTCCTACATTGGAGTTTGTCATAGAGTGTATTATAATTTATGACAACAAAATTACATCAATCTTCTGTAAGAGAAAAAAAGAGAACAATGTTCAAGATCTTGAGGTAAATGTAGTGATTATATTTATAGGTTTGATTTATACATTATGGTTAACGACATCAATTTTTTACAATTGTGCAATATCATGTTATATTTAAGTGGTTTGCACCCACATATGCTAATATTTTAAGACATATTAGGAAAATATAGAGAAAACAAAGAAACCATCTAAAGAAGAAGATAATAACACATTTACTTTTTTTCTCACTGTTGTATGCAAAAACTAATTTTTTTGTATCTTGTATTTTAAAGGATGATCATTGGAGGAGACCCATGAAATTGTCTCTACAATGTGATCCGGACTAGTGACATCATATGTATTGGATATGAGTTAGAGGTATAAAGTAAGAAATCTTGTTAATTTAACTTCTTATTTATTTAAGTATGATATATTATCAAACACATCTAAACTATTTAGAACATTTATACATTCCCAATACTGTGTGAAGTTAGAAATTAATGTCTTAATTTCTATTCTAAAAAATCTCATTTTATATAATTAATTAAAACACTAGTTAATTAATTTAAGCTTTTAAAATAATTTTAAAACTTAACTATGAAATAATTTATGTCAATAAGACTTAATATCATCTAATTAGCCATTAAACACTTTAAAAATTGTCTAATAACATTTTAATTTTCTTTTCAAAATTTTATAAAATTTTATGGCAATTTTTATGATTTTTTATAATTTTTAAAAATTAAAATCATAGAAAAATAATTTATTAGACATCAAGTGCATTGCACTATGCTTATTAGTGCACAACATCACCGGGTGCTTGCATGCACCCCCACATGCACCAGCCTCTAGCCATGCCTGTGCCACTACTTAGTGCACCTATGTGCATGCTACTCGCGATCCACTATGGATGGATCCAAATCTAGGTCCAAACTAGACCATGATCCTTCTTCCTCACCCAATAAGGATGCCACGAGGTGAGATTTTGATGTCCTAATCTTTAGGGCCTATACCTCCTTATCAGGAGGTTTAACAAAGCACCAAAGGTATGAGTTGGAATCCTCATCAAATGGGAATTCCGAAACAATCAGTCTTATCTCCAAGAAAAATCGAAATGGATAGAAAAATGGAAAGAAGAGGGAGTGGCATCACCGGAACAATGTACACGACACCCATCTTTCTGAAGAAATAACTCCTTATCCCAGATGCAAAAAGTTCTCCAAAAATACAATTTATAATATTTGTCTAACATGGATTACAAATAGTCCAATCTTATATTTAGGGAAAATCACAATCGATTAGAAATAGGGAAAGAACAGGGGTGGCACTATTGGCTTTTAAAATAGGACATTGTCGGATTTCATTGCCCATTCTAGACATTCCAAACATAAGAAAAATTCTAAAAATGCACAAAATCACGAGGAAAGATTAGGTAATCATATTATTATAAATCCTTCAAAGGGTTTCAATTCACTTCATAGATAAATATTTCATAAATTTTACAAATTCGGGTGATTGTTTAAATATGACAGAATCACCAACTTTTGGAGCTTCTCCCTGACTCTAGCAAGATCAAAAGTCCAAATGGTTTGTGGCATTAGAAAGCTTTATATAATGATGTTCTACCTATTTCAACTAATCTTTAATGTGAATCATATACAGATTATGGTGGCCTTAAAACAATAGACATTTGCATAGATTCAGGAACACATAAAATACAAAAGATAACATCGATTCATCGTTGGTTTTGATCGAGACATGAATCTAGATTTGATACCACTGTAAAAAGTGTTCTTCTAAAATTTGGTGTAGCAGAAACAACGATTCCTATAAGTTTATATTGGTCTTGTCTCAATTAGAATTGAACAACAAAAACAAAAAATCGATCATTATGACTTCGAATATACATGATGGGGATTCATCTAATACCTTGGAGAGAAAGAACAAGAATTTATCAAGCTCTTGAAACCGTTCAAATGCCTGGTCTCTAGCAATATCCATGTGAACTTCGTCCACAGTAGGTTCTCCTTTCGCACCGGGCTAAAGAACTCTTCTTGAACTATGCTCCATCAGCCATGGATGACTTTTAGAGAGAGGAGAAGGTAGGGAGGATGATGAGGATGTGATTTTCACCCTTGGCTTGATTGAGTTTTCGCTGAAATCATTAGTATTTATATAAGATATAAAATTTTTTATAAAAACCCTAAATCTCAATAAATTATGTCTTTACCCATGCACTTATGGATAAGACCTTATGTATGTGACCCACTAGGTTCAATAGCCTATTTAGTTGAGACTAATTAAAATATAATAATTTTATTTAATTAAATAAAATTTGTTATCCGATAACATATTAATCGGCCTAACGATCATGAAGGGTACAAGTCACATCTTATGATCTTAAATGGCAATAGGGATATTCTTATCTCTATCGATCCTTTACATTATCAATTATCACATGGATATAAACCCTCGTCTATTCAATGTCTTGGTCAAAAATGAGTATGGCATCGACTGTCAACTCCTTAGTATAAGGACTCTATAGAATCCTATACTTGGGATTGGATCAATTGAAAATGTCTTTTTCCAATTATCTTCTCTACCATATCTAGGGATTTGGAGTCCTATTTCATAGGACATTCACTCTCTCTCATTGAGAGTGGATGATCCCTTACTGTATGTGATAGAAAGGTATGTCCTACAAGTTAATCATATATGATATGATTTTACATTTCTTGTAATATTTTATTTAGTATTAATGACATTTTTATTTATTACATGTACTATATAGATGCGTCTATCATAATGAGGTCTTAGGTTTCATTCAATGATGATTAAATCATGATGAGATCAATCATCTAGAAGCGTACGATCTAAATGTTCCTAGTCATAGGATCCTTTAAACGGGACACTAAGGATTCAATAAGACTAGTGTATATGATATCTTCTAATATAATAAGGATGACTTATCTCATTGGTCATTAATGTGGGGATGCTAAGATATATGTACATGTGCTCATTAAAGCAGTGAGTTCACTGAATTAACTAGTGTAGAATTTTTAAACGGTATCTTACCGAACTATCAATTAGGGTATTCTATTATCATGGTTGCATGGTTGGATATTTGACCTGAGTCATCAAAGATGTCATGCTGGGTGTACCATGTATTTTGACTATTGACTTATGAATCACATAGTATTGTAATCCTGTATAGTTAATAGATTGGGTATATGAGAAACCTGGTGGAGGCAATTGAGCAGACAATATGGGATCATCCACTGTAGGTAGGAGAGAGAGAATATCCTATGTATGGTACTCTAATCTTTTGCTAAGGTAGATAGGATATTTGTAAAAGAGTTTTTCATTTGATTCAATTAGAAGTACAAGATTCCACAATGTCGGTATATCTAGGAGTTGACAGTCAATGCCGTACTCTTATCCGACTAGGACATTGGATAGACGAAGATATATATTCATGTGATAATCGGTGATGGAAGGGTTCTTTGGAGAGGAATTCATCCCTGAAGCTTTTTGGGATCATAGTGATAGAAATGTATGTCCTATAAGTCAATCATATATGATATGATTCGACATTTCTAGATATATCTCATTCAATTAATTAGGCAAATATTCATTATAAGCTCTTATTAGATGCGAATATCATAATGAAGTCCTTGATCAAATGCAATGATGATTAAATCATGATGAGATCATGATAATGAGATTGACCATCTACAAGTATTTGATCTAAATGTTCCTAGTCATAGGATACTTGAGATGGGACATCAAGGATCCGGATAGACTAGTGTATGTGATATTTTCTCATGTGATGAAGATGACCAATCTCATTAGTCATTAGTGTGGAGACACTGAGATACACACACAGGTGCTCATTAGTTGAATGCGTTCACTGAATTGTCTGCATCAGAAACCTTGAATGGTATCTTAGCAAACTATCAATCAGAGTTTTCTATCATCACGGTTGCATTGTTGGACCTTTGACCTGAGTTGCCAAAGATACCTTGTTTGGTGAAACTTGTGCTTTGACCATTGACTTATGGATCACCGTTTAGATGGTCCAGTATAGCAATGGATCGGGTATAAGGAAAACCCGATGGAAGCAATTGAGTGGACAACAAGGGATCATCCACTCTCGGTAAGTGAGAGCGAATGTCCTATGGGATAATACTCTAAATCCTTGGCCAGGGTAGATAGGATAATTGGAAAAGAAGTTTTCTAATTGATCCAATTCCGAGTACATGATCCTATAGAGTCGATATACTAAGGAGTTGAAGTCGATGCCATACTCCTTTCCTACCGGGACATTGGATGGATGAGAGTTTATATCCATGTGGTAACCGATGATGGAAAGACTCAATGGAGATAAGATTATCTCCATAGTCATTTGGGATCATGGGATGTGGCTTGTACCCTTCATGATCGGTAGGATGATTAATCTGTTATAGGATAACATATTTAATTAAATTAAATAGAATTATTCTATTTTTTTGGCCTCAACCAAATAAGCTATTGGACCTAGTGGGTCACACACAAAGGGACTTATCCACAAGTACAGAGGCAAGGGCATAATTTATAGAGATTTTGTGTTTTTATGAAAAATTCCAAAATTCTTTATAATTACTAATAGTTTCAGCCAAACCCTATCAAGCCAAGGGTGTTAACCACGTCCTCAGCCTCCTCCTTAAATTATTCTCTCTCTAGAAGGTGTCCATGGTCGATGGAGCTCTGTTTGGGAACAGTTCTCGAGGCCGACACAAAGGGAGAACCTACTGTGGATGAAGTTCATGTAGATATTACTGGAGACCAGACACTTGAATGGTTTTAAGAACTTGAGAAGCTCATATTTTTCCTCTACATGAGATTATATGAATCCTTATCAGGTATATTCAAACCCAATTTGATGGTTTTTAGTTTTCGTAGTTTGGTTCTAATTGAGATAGATTCTAAAGGAACCCATAGAAATCGTCACTTCCGCTGCACCAAATTTTATGGACGATTCCTTACAGTGTTATCAGAGCCTGGTTCATGTATCGGCCAAAACCGACATCGAATCGACATTATTTCATGTAATTTATGTGTTCTCGAATCTGTGCAAATGTCTGTTTTGACGAGGCCACCATAATCTGTGTATAACTCGGATATTAGATTGGCTAGATCCAGTAGAATCTTGTGATATATATATTTCCAATACCGCAAACCGTTAGAAGTTTCGATCTTTGTAAAATTTGGGAGAAGCCCCAAAAGTTGGTGTTTCTATCATGCCCGAACCGTCACCCGGATTTGGGGATTTTGTAAAATCTCCGTCCACAGACAAAATTGAGGCCTGGAAAAAGCTTTTGGAGATGGGTAATGTGATTACCTAACTTTTTATCTGGATCTCTTGCTTTGAATGGTGGCGGAGGGAGAGAATTTTAGAGCTTTTCGGCGAACTAGGGTCCTGCGGAGTCTGGCAGTGCTGACCTGTTTCTCTCTATTTTCTTGTTGTTATAGAATTTTTCTCTGAAGGGATATATACATATTTGGAAATTTCATTGATGAGGATTCTCAATTTTATTTTTGGAGAATATTTTGTTTCTTGGATAATGAATTATCCTCGTTGCAAAATGGTGATTTTTGCTATGGAATCTCGATGACTGCCGCCTGTTCTTCCTCATGTTATGGTTGGTCGAGATTTTTTCTAGATATGAGGCTGACCTTTTTGGAATCCTTATTTGATGAAGACATAAGGATTCCAACGCATATTTTTTCAGATTTTTTGGACTCCTGAATAAGGAGATATGTCCGAGTTAATGGGATCAACTTTCTCGCGGATGAATAGTGCTTTACGCGACTGTCCGGGGAAGGCGGTTGGTGCACGTGCCGGCGCACAGCAGTTGGCAACTGTGCCTATAGATGCCAGCGCACCCGGTGGCGTGCGCGGGCACACGCAGGAATGGCAAAATGTGCCGGACGGCTCGGCGCAATGCGCCAGCCACCTTATTTTATGATTTTAAATTGTTTAAAGTCATAGAAAAATACGAAAAATTGCAAAAAATCTATAAAATTTTTGAAAAAAATTATAATATTATTTAACATTTGTAAAGTGTTTAATAACATGTTAGATGATGTTAAACTCTATTTACATTGATTCACTCATAGTTAAACTTTAAAATTGTTTTAAAAATTTAACTTAAATAATTAATGCCTTAATTAAATATGTAAAATGATATTTTTCAGAATAGAAATTGGAACATTAATTTTTGGCTTTGCACAGTTTTGGGTATGCATGAATGTTCTAAATAGTTTAGATGTGTATGTTTATTTCATATAAATGTTTTATATGTTGTTCTGCTACCACAAGGTCATCGCCATAAAGTTAATAGGGTCTTAATCCCCACTAGGATTTCATCGTGATATCCCGTCTTTGCATAATGAGGGTTATGCAAATTCGTCAAAAATTAGTGGGAGCATAAATTAGGATGAAAGACCATATCTTAATTTTAATGAATGTCTGCAATGTTATATTAATAAAATTATATCTCAATAATAGAATACGATGATAAACCACCATTAGTAAGGCATATTAAATGCCAAATAGCTTAATAGCTTACATTTTTTAGACCCATTTAGAACTAAGAGAATTGTTCTCATAGTTGACCAATTAACTATCCAATTTGAGAAGTAGGTGTCTCCTAGATTATCTAATGATGTGAAAGAAAGATAAGATCTTATCTTATAGATAAGATGTATTATTTGCGTTAAACTAGATGTTAGTCTCTGTGGGATATAAATTGTAGAGACAACATGGATAGATGGATATGAGATCCATCATGGCTCATAGTGATGAGCTAACTAAGGGCAAGTTAGAACAACAATACACCTTAATTACCTCTAGTTGGTGAGACCAATAGAAAAAAGTAAAATCATTAGATAGAAATTGGAGATAGTTAATAGTAAAATAAGGTGGTCAAGATAATAAAACCAGAATAAGACAGAATTCTTACATTATCATGATGATGGTAAGTGGAAGAGAAAGTAAAAAGTGTATTGTATATAATGCAAAGGTGGAGCTTGAGAAGCTTCATGCATCTAAGTCATTGACATTTACTTGTTTTAAATATACAATTAATAGTATTAGATACTATATGTGTATATCATAATATTAGATACTATGGATGCATCTAATGGTATGAGATACCGGATATGGATCTTATATCTATAAGGAGTTGTAGATGATGACAAGTAAATGAAGGCTTAATAAAGAAGATGTTGACCTACATATGAAATGGTGCAAAAGTTGCATCATTATTAGTGGGAGGTACAATTCTTTAATAGCCTTATAGAGATGTCTTAATAATTAAGATTGCTATTATATCCTTCTACAAGAACATTATATGATTTCCTGCTTGAATAAATGTTGATTTATTCTAAGCTATGTAATTGATAGATGTTCTAAAAGATTGAATGGCAAAGTGTTTGATAGTGAGAGCTTAATAAATTATTTAATCATATTTGATATGTTAGTTCTCATGTTATGTATGAATACTCCTTTTAAGAGAAAATGGGTTGATTTAGATCAATCTACACTTTATTATGTAGACATGAAAAATGGATTAATGAGTTGTTAGAACTCGTACATATAGATGTATGTTATCCCATATCTAGTAAGGCTAAAGAAGAATATTTCTACTTCATTATTTCAAAGATGATGTCTCTAGGTATGGATATATGTACTTTATGAAGTACAAATCTAAGACATTTCAAAAATTATCTGAGATTAAAAATAACGTAGAGATACTAATGGAAAGAGTATTAGAACTCTTTGATGAGATCAAAGAGGAGAATACTTAAGTACATAATTCACATATAATTGAAGGATAATATAATCTAATGGACACCTCTTTACACATTTTAGCTTAATTGAGTAGCTAAAATGAGAAACTTTGCAAAATTCCTCTGTCTATTTTTAGCTAAGTACATGTTATAACCACTTGATCTTAATAGGTAACTTTTAAGTCTGTTTTGATTATTCCATATAAGATATGGAAAAGGGGTTAAAACTTGACATTAAGCAAGTTAAGGTTTCAGAATGTCTGACATAGTGAAGTAGTATAACCCTTATTAGTTAGAATATAAGACTATGAAGTGTTGACTTGTGGGATATCCTAAAGAAACTTATGGATATTAAATATACGACCCTTATGAATAAGGGTATGTGTTACTCAGCTCACTATATTTCTAGATAAAAAGTTCCTTCTTAAGAAAGATATTGAGAGCAAGGTATATTTGGAAGATGTTATAGTCCCACAACCCAATGACACTTCTATTAAGGTACCGGTTAATAATTACACAGGATGGTTCATAGGTCTTTACTTGTGTCCATTCAACTTAAGAGATATGTGAGACATATCTCTGATGGATGAAATGAGACATAGGATAGAAAGGATATTGATCCTAGGATCTATTTAGATGCAATATAAGATATTGATTCTAAATTGGGAAATGACAATAAAATACGATGTAAACTTTATCTATTCTAATCAAGTTTAGAACTTGATAGATCCACCTGAGGTTATAGTATCCATAAGAAATAAATGGATCACTAAAGAATAGATTGGAGTGGATTAGAAGGTAGAGACCTTCAAAGGTGAGAATAGTTGAAAAGGATATCATCGAAGTCAAATGGTTGACTATGATGAGATCTTTTACCTATTCCATTAATCCATTCGGATTTTGATTGTTAAACACTATGATTATAAGAAAAATTAATTTGATGTTAAGATAGTGTTTCTCTAAGGTATTTTGAGAAACAGGTGTATATGATACTGTAAGCACCCGGAACGGGACATCCGCGGATCTCCCCCCCCGGAACCCCCTTACGCCCGGCCTCGGTGTTCGTCGGTGGGTGGGTGGTGTGTTTTGTGTGTGGTCGCCAGGAACCAAAGGCTCCAAAGTATGATGGGATGAAAGAAAATGAAATAGAAAGATGACCGTCGTACCTCCGGAAGCGGGGAGATTGTTGAGCTCCGACTTCTCCTCTCTCGGCCGGCCGAAAGAAGAGAGCTTAGTGAATCCCTTGCCTTCAATCCGGTTGAAGCTCCGCCTCGATCGGATCTACCTAAGAATGTCCATAAGAAAACATGTAGACAAGTGAAGGTTTCATTAGTTCTAACGAAAGCATAGTATCGAGCTCGAATTTAGATTCAAACATGCAAATGGGAAAAGACTAACCGGATTGGGACGAAATCCCAACCCCTATTTTTGGTAGGTTTTAAACGTATATGAAATGCAAAGATGCTCTAAGACGTGCTAAATAACTTGATGATCGATGCAAAAGCGAAAAAGGGAGACAAAACTCGATTAAACGGACGATCGGAATCTAAAAATAACGAAAACAAGCTTTCGTCCTTCCCGGTGCCCCGTATATAGGGCGCCGGGAGAAGGTGCCCCTTTATAGGGCGCGTTGACCAAGTCAAAGCGCCCGTATATGGGGCACTAAGTCCGGCCCGAACAGATTTTATTCTCCTCTTCGCGGCGCTGCTCCGGAGTGCTGGGAGGCTTCCAGGACGAAGTAGGGGCTCTTCCTTGTAGACAATACTCAAATGAAGCCCATGGAAGAGGGTTTGGGTGCTGGATATAAGAGGAGAGACGGGTAGAAGCTCTCAAAGTTGGAGAAAAATCATATTTCTGGGTGACAGAAACAGAGGGTTTTGGGGTTTTTGGTGGAAGATTTTGGATCGGTTTGGAGGCTTTTGGAGGGTGAATGTGGCTTGGAATCGTAGTGTTGGATGATCTCTAGGGTGGAACGGAGTTGGAACCTCTCCTAAGTTCCAAATGAGGCTCTATTTATAGCCCAAAAGAGGGCACTTTGGCCATTTTCGAAAAGCAGTGCCATGTGGCATAGCGCCCTGTATATGGGGCGCTAGCATCATGAGATATGTCGATCGACAAGACAAGTCACTGTGGGGAGTCAAATCAGCCTGTCAAATCGATCGAATTTGGTTCCAGGCGCCCTGTTTATAGGGCGCCTGGTGCCCTGTATACAGGGCGCCAGGTGCCCTGTATACAGGGCGCCAGGTGCCCTGTTTATAGGGCGCCTGGTGCCCTATAAATAGGGCGCCAGGTGCCCTATATATAGGGCGCCTGGTGCCCTATAAACAGGGCGCTAGGTGCCCTATTCTTGGGGCATTCGGCCGGTCTGGTCGCTTGATGGACCCACTTTCGGAATGTGCCAAAACTCGATCTGTCCGGAAAACACGATGTGCTTTAAATATTCCTTATGAAAACAAGAATTTGAACTCTCCAACTGGGCCAAAATTGCGTGTCTACAGCTTGCCTCGCCTTGGCGTTGGCTTTGTAGGGGAGTGACATGAATGAAGTGTAGGTGAATGTAGCGAAGTGTAATGAGGCGTAACGAAATGAAGTGGTAATGGACTGAAAAGGTGACGCCAAGGTGTAGATTTAGACACGCCCTCATTGGCCTAGTTGAGTAAAACAAAACTTTACCGGACTCCGAGATCGCCCTTTGTCTTATCGAAACCCTTCCTCTTGTTGATTGGTTAAGTAAACAACTAAAATCCCGCGTGGGGGAGAACTGTAACCGGCCAGGACCCGAACTGCATGGTGTGCTGGACTCGGCAGAAATGCAGTAAATTGCGAAAAGTAAAGAGAAAAAGGCCAATCATCCAAGGTTGGGTTCTTCAAATTCATTGGGTTTTACTCAAGGATACTGGTTCAGTTTGACATGGAAAAAACTTCTTGTTTTGATGAAACCATTAAAATTGGATCTTCCGGATAGATCAAAAACCTTCTCGAGGAGCCATAGAAAGATGGTGATGGAAAAGATAATGCATGATGTATGCTGTATGATAATGCATGATGTATGCTGCGTGATGTATGCTGAGTTTAAAGAAATAGAAATAAACATAAGAAAATAGTTGAAGATATAGGTCAAACATAACGGGTTAGGACATCCGTGAAGATACCGTCGTCCCCGTTCATTTGACTTTGGCTTAACCGCGGGTCTAAAAGGCGACTGAATCCTTCATCGATTTTGTTGGAGGGGTTCTCTGACTCAGCCCTTTTAGACTCGAGGTCTTCAACGATATACATGCGAGATATATGATAATACATACAAAATTCTGGGCTCCAGGCGCCCTGCTTATAGGGCTCCAGGCGCCCTATTTATGGGGCACCAGGTGCCCCATTTATAGGGCGCCAGGCGCCCTACTTATAGGGCGCCAGGCGCCCTACTTACAGGGCGCCAGGCGCCCTACTTACAGGGCGCCAGGCGCCCTATAAGTGGGGCACCTGCGCGGATTTCAATTCTGCTCCTTCCCGAGGCAGTTTTGGCTTCTATAAGAAGGGGGGGTCCCCCCCTTCTTCTCCTCCACAACAGCTACAGTGCCTCTTGCCCCTCCCTTTGCTTCGATGGCTTCTTCCTCCTCCCGCCCGATCGGTTCAAATGAGATGAAAAGTTTTTCCGAAGTGCCGTGTCATATTCGGAACCGAGTGTCCATGGGAGTGGTAGTGTCTTTATTAGGCACCCTTCTTCGTTCGTCTCAAAACCCTTTCTAATTGCTCGGTTATTTTGCGGGACCTTCCGAATTTTCCCGGGCTCGCCGATACGGCCAGGTGCTATGGATAGCCCGCTTAATGGCCGCCGTCAACATTCATGTGCGGACCATTCTTAGCGGGTGGGGCTTCAATGGCATCCTCGTTCACGCCAACCACCTCCTCAAATATTTACGGGATTTTTCCTTGGCGGGTGCGCTTCTCGAGATGTGGCATCCCGATACACACACCTTTGTTTTTGACTCTTTCGAATGTACCGTTCTCTTGGAGGAGGTGGAGCCGTTCCCGGGGCTTCGTGCCATGCCTCGGGTACGGTCGTGCCATGTTTATCCCCGTCGGACCGATCACCGGTTCGGACTTCCTCCGCGGCTTTATGACCACCGGAGAGGCCCGGTCCATCATGGTAGGCGGCCGGATTTACACCGAAGCGCCGGCGGATTGGTCCATTGGCGTGATTCAAGGCGCGGGGGATAATGAGGACCTTTTGCTGCCCGGGGCCAAAGGCGTCGGCGCTTGCCTTGCCTCAGTGGTCCTAGACCCGTGTGAGGATGGGGGGGTTGATCCTACTGCCTCCCTTGCATTCGGGGCATTTGGTCCAATGAGTGCATAGCCCACTCGGTGCCGGGCTACCTTTATGACGGCCTCGACTTCGCTAGCGTCGGCAGTGCCTATGTTTGGCGCATTCTCTTGTTCGTGTGCCGGGTTGACCGGCACTTTAAGTTTGACGTGTGCTTCGGACCGGCCACGCCTTCCCGGCTTTTCGCTCGGAGCCCCCTCCAGCCTCTCACCAACCGCCTTTGCATGGAATATAAGGTTCGAACAAGTGCCCCTCGGTGAAGACCCGTGCCGACCGGCGTTTGTACTTTTCGGCGATGAGCGGCAGGCGGCTTTGTCGTCCCGCGAGAGGCGGTTATGCGCCGAATGTTCGTGCCTCTCCCACCCCCGGGGTGGATCTCCGGTTGATTACCGGTACCTCCTTCATTATCTACAATCCTCACCGATGTCCTCTTCGGTTGGGCCAACCGCGGCTCAAGGTTCCTCGTCTCTCTCACATTTCATCCGTCAAGGATCGTCGGACGGGCACGGCGGCGGATGTTGAGGAGTGCCGCAGCATCCTTGCGATCTGGGGAATCTGCAAGAGCTTTTCGCCAAGTGCTTATATGGACGAAGACGAGGTCTGGAAGAGCCGGTACGTGGCGAAGCTGAGGAAGCCGCGCGGTGGTTGACATGTGTCTCTCGCCCTTTGATTGTATCCACTTGTAGTCTGCTTTTGTTGTCTCCAGATGTATTTTGTTTGCTTTCGTTGTGTCTAGGACTTTGATCAATGTAGGTGTAGGATTTGCTTGATGTAGTTTCTTTTCAGTTGTGTCCTAGTCCCGTCGTTGTCGAAGAACAACAAAATATGCAAAAGTAATAGAATATCAATGTTTTGGCAATGAAATTGTGTTTTTCACGAAGAATATTGCTTGTGGACACGTTCTAAGAAATTTGAAAATTTTGACCAAAGCACTTTATATTTTTACCTATGCACTTTTCTTCATTTTACCATTATCTTTTTCTACTTTTTCTATTGGGCGGGACCTTTTCGGGGAGTGCAGCGCATCGTGCGGATCCCACAGTAAGTTCCTTCCAACTGCAAACTTGTAATTTATTTCGTTATCTTCATTTTCTCAGAAGGGTCCGAACCGATCCGGAGTCGTTCCGGATCGGAATTGGAAGAGAAAAGGGGCCGAGCCCCTAGCGCCCCTATGATGGGGCGCTAGGCTCTGCCTGGCGCCCCATCAATGGGGCGCTAGGCGTCCCATCGCCCTATAAATGGGGCACCTGGTCACCAGGCCCCCATCGTCTCCATTTTGCTGTTCTTGACTCATTCTAATGCTTTGCAGATGACGAAGAGGTCTCGCGTTGACGCTTCAGGTGCCGCCGGGGCCTCTTCCTCCGCCGGTGCTTCTTCTTCGCCGGCGCTTCTTCCTCTGCCGGTGCCGGCTCATCGGAGCTACCTACTCTTCATCCTCCTCCGACCGTCTCGGTAACCGAATCTCGACTTTCCCTTTTGAATTTATTCATGATTGCTTCGTTCCTAACATGATTGTTTGATTGTGCAGGGGAAGATCAAGTCCCGGATATCCTGGGAGATGGTCTTCCATGCCTACCAGGGGTTGAAGGACTTCCAGAAGGTACGGCTTGATGCAATGGGTTTTGGCCCATTGCTTCGTTGCTCGGCTTTCTGGGAGGACCTCCCTCTGATCCAGGCCTTGAGGGAGAGATGGGACTCCACCACCCATTCCTTCCTCTTCCCCTGGGGGCATATGGTCCCTTCCTTGGAGGATGTCTCCCGGATCACGGGTCTTCGTGTTCACGGTCGTGCCGTTACTGGCAAGACCTATCGCGATTACTCGGCCATGGTCCGGGATTTTCTGGGTCATCCGGTCCCACACTGCCCCGGCGGACTGCGTGTTATGAAGCGCACAGCTGTCGGGAACCTGCTTGGTTTGGGCAACGCCAGTGTGGGTAAGGATGACGTAGTGGCGGTTGTGCTCGACGAGTTGACGAAACGCGTCGAGCGCTCCCTGGTCGGTGAGGAGGGCACTGTTGAGGCCGACCAGGATCTCCGCCGGTTCCTTCTCTTCTTCCTCACCCGTCTTCTTCTAGCCTCGAAGACGGACGGGGGTGCACTTGCGGTTCCTCCCTTTTCTTGCCGACCCGTCGAAGGTTGGTGAGTATGCGTGGGGTGCCGCCATGCCGGCTCATCCGTTCTCCTCGCCGGCGATGGAGAGTGGTCCGGTTTCGGTAGCCGGCTTTACTCCATTCCTTCGGTATGCCTCGTTCTTTTGTTCATTATCAATTCTCGCCTTGTCTCTTTTGGTGACTAACCGAGCTTTTATTTTGACAGTATGGAGTTACTATTACATCCCCTGGGTCGTGCTCGCTGAAGGATGACCCCGAGTACCCTCTTATCGGTAGCCGGGTTGCTACACGATCTCGCTTCCTCCCATCCTTACCAGGTGGAGAACCTGAGGAGGCAGCTGCTCTGCTTTCCTCATCACGAGGTATTCTGTTACTTTTCTCCTTCTTAACTCTTGGTTCTTCTTGTTTATTGCTCTGCCTTGCTTTTTCAGGTGGTATGGCAACCTTTTTCAGATCTTCATTTGGATCAGCAGCCGTGGGTTTTGGAGGGTCGTCCGGCTTTTGGCCGTGACACCTTCTTGATCTGCCTGAACGAGATAGAGCCACTTTGGGTGCGTCTCACGATGCGCTCATTGGGGCTTCACCAGGAGTGGGTGGATCTTCCACCTTACCCACACCTGGGTCGTTCTACTCGCGGCCTGATCCAGGAGATTGACTGGAAGAAGGAAGGCCAGTTTGCTGTCCGGATCTGGAAGAGGGGTGGCACCCCAGTGACTTCCGTGCCTCGATAGTGATGACTATCTCGCGTCGCTATGTGGCGACATTTGCCCACCTTTTCACCGAGGGTGGAGAGGTACGCACTTGTTGTTTTCACCACTGTTCTTCCTTTGCTTTGATGTCTAACTGTATGTTGCTTTCAGAGCATTCAGGCGGAGCTGTCTCGTTTGAGGGCGGGGATAGCATCTTTGGAGGCTGAGTTGGAGCGACAGGTATTTTCTGTACTTTGCACCTTTCCATTGTTGGTTAACTGACCTTTCTTTCTTCTTTCTTTCAGCGACGTCGCTACCGAGGTTCCCGCCGGCAGGTAACACTCTTTATTTTTCCTTAATTCCATGAATGAATGTTGTTGACTGTCTCCTCTATTTCCTTTCAGATCTCTCGGCTCCGCGAGCGCGTGGCCGAACTGGAGTTGGGTTCCCATCCGGCTGCCCCTGAGCCGACGGCTTTTGATGAGCCTCCCTTCGAGCCGTTTGACTTTGGTCAGCCTACGGGTCCCGAGCTACCTTCTCACCCTTTGCCGGTCGACCCTCCTCCCTTCATTCCTCCCGATCCTGGGAGCAGTTCTTCTGAGACGGGCTTCCTTCTTGAGGTGATTACTGCTTTTACTTATATTGTCTCCTTTCTTCATTTACCTTGCTAATCTTTTCTTTTCTTGCAGATTGCCCAGCTGAAGGAACGGGTGGAGGCCCTTACTACTGAGGTGAATCTCCTTGACTTTCTCTTACTCTGCTTTGCTTGATTCTAACATTTTTCTTTTGTAGAACAAGGATCTTTGGGCGAGGATTTCGATCTTCCCGTAGGGGGTGCTCCGCCTCCTACCGGTGATCCCTTGGGTTTTCACCGCCTTCTACCGATGATCCCTTGGGTTTTCAAGACAAGGTACATAATTTTCTCCTCTGCTTGTTATCATTTTCTTTCTTTCCTGACATTTTCCCGGTAGGTGATGGAGCTACAGAGGGAGCTCGGGCTCGAGCCCCTCGTAGGCATTCCGGATCCTGGTTCCTCTACTTCCGAGGTGCGATGTTTTTATTATGATTTTAAACCGGAAATGCTTGACCGACGTCTCCTTTGGTTTCCACTGCATCGCTCGAGGATAGAGGAGCCGACACGGGAGGTACATGTCCGATTCTTTTTCCTTAAGTCGCTTTTTCTCAGAATCGATGTATCTCTTTGTCATCTCGTAGGTCGGGAGACCGGAGACTCGTGTGGTCGAGTTGTCACGGCCGAGTCCGAGCAGCATCCTCCTTCTTCGTCTTGAGCATTCCGCAGAGCTCCACCGGGTGGAGGCCGAGCATCGTCGCTTGATGATGCAAGCGTTGCGATCTCGGAGCCACTCCCACCGCTCCGATTCTCGAGGGACCACACCGAGGGGACCCGCCCACTCGGTTCCTCTCGGTCCCGCAGTCGTAGGAGGCGAGATGAGGAGAGACTTGCCATGCCACCTCCGGATGATCGGGCACCGCAGAGGGAGGCGGCGATTTGTGATGTGCCGACCCCCTCCTATCTTCGATGTACTTTGTTTTTCCATAGTGATGGTTGTTGACTTCTTTTCCCCGACTCCTCGCTTTTACTCGAAGGGCGATTAGAAATTTATTCGTGCTTAGTCCCTTGCAAGAAAAGGGCGAAATTGCCTTGATCTTTTGTCAAGGGACATAGGCCTTATAACGAAAAACATAAGTGTGCATAGAAAGGAAACATGCAAGACTGAAATTAAACATGAATGCAAAGGCAACTAGCAAAGCAAATTTTTAGGTGTTTTGGGATTTTTGATTTGTTTGGGTTTTGATGGTTTTATAATTTTTGTTGTTTTGGGATTTTTTGATTTGTTTGGGTTTTCTCCTTTTTTAGAATTTTGATTTTTAAGATTCGTTTGGTATTTTCCAAAGTATTTGATTTTTTTTTGTTGGTGTGAGGGACACGATCATTTCATCCTTTGCCCTGCTTGCCATAGGTGCTTCTCATTGTTTCCTATGCGTTAAGAGTAGGCATCACGTGTAAGGAAGTGCCTAGCTTGAGATCTCCCCGACCTTTTGCCCTTGATAGGCTATGGTTCTTCTTGGGTCTAGTCGGTCAACCTTACCCGCAAGGTTAAGGAGGGAAGAGGACTGATGGTAAGTCCTTACTAAGATTCAGGGGTGTCGAACTTGTTTCTCTACTAATACCCACATTGCCCGTTTGGGTTTTGTCCTCTTCGGGTCCTTCCTTCTAGCCCATTTTCTTTGCCGGCCCACATTCCGACAGGTCTTTCTTCTTTTTTGCTTGATTTTTGACCCGAGGGGTTATTGCCCATCTTTTGGAGCCCTTTTCTTTTGGACTTTTGTTGGTACACATTCGTACATGTGTCTATTCTTTTGCTGACCTGAGGGGTCATTGCCCATCTTTTGGCACCTTTCCTTTTAATAAAAAGGTCAGACCTTCAGAGGCATTTTCCAACTAAGGCAATGGGCATTTTCGATACTCCTCATTCTAACCCCTTTCATCTATTCTGGACCGAAACAAGAAGAGAATGGGATTAGGTTGACCTTCCTTTGCCAAGCGTTGCCTAGCTTTCTCTCTGACTTGCGATCATCGGATCTCAAAACTAGGTGTGTAGTGTGTGCAGTATGATGCCTATCCTTATTTCCCTAAGCGACAAGTTGATGCTCTGGGCAAGTAAGCGTTGGATGCTATCATTATACTTCACACCTTTGGATTTTATAGATTTTTTTTGTGATTTTTGATTTAAGGGAAATATTTTTTGAGGTAGACACCATTCCAGGGATGAGCTAGCTCTTCTCCTTCTGCATTAGTCAGCTTATATGAATTACCGGGATAAATGACCGAAATAACATAAGGACCCTCCCAATTTGGTTGAAGTTTGGAGCGGGGACCGCCCGGCTTAACAAATATTCTTTTAAGCACAACCTCACCGACTTCAAATTTTCTCTCCACCACCCTCTTCTGATAAAATCTTTTAAGTCTATTTTGGTAAGATCTAGCATGTTCGGCAGCGGCCGGCCACCTCCTTTCATCCAAGAGTTCGAGTTGCGCGAGAAGAGAATCTCGGCGTTCATCGATCGGGATGTCTCGATCGATGTGCACGCGGAGGGATGGAATGCTCACGTCGTATGGAACTACCGCCTCCATCCCAAATGCCAAAGCATAGGGGGTCTGACCGGTTGGGGTTCGAATAGAAGTGCGGTAGGCCCATAGAGTATCACCTATCTTATCTGGCGAGTCCGCGCATTTGCTAGACTTACAAGTTTTCTTAATGATTTTTATCAGGGTTTTATTGGTGGCTTCAGCTTGACCGTTGCCTTGAGGATAATATGGAGATGAATGATGCAATTTGATGCAATACTGTTGCAAAGGTCGCGTAGCTCCCGAGAGATGAATTGCGGTCCATTGTCGGTGATGATGTCGCCCGGGATCCCGAACTCCGGCAATGATGTTGCGCTTGATGAAGGTGCAGACCGTTGATGCCTTGATCTCCGCATATGCTTCCGCTTCGCCCACTTGGTGAAGTACTCCGTTGCAGTTAGGATGAATGATTTGGTTTTGTTTGTGGAGTTTGGGTCACCGAGGGGTCCGATAACATCAAAAGCCCACATAGCGAAAGGCCATGGGGCGTGGATCGGATGAAGGGAAGATGCGGGAGAGTGAATCTTGTCGGCGTGGAGTTGACATTGATGACAGTGCCGGACAAAGATCGAGCAATCTTCTTCCAGAGTAGGCCAATAATACCCTTGCCTGATGATCTTCTTGGCGAGGGCTTGAGCATTTACATGGCCTCCGCATACTCCGGAGTGTGCTTCTCTGAGCACCAATTCAGCTTCCTCTTCATCTACGCATCTTAACAGAACACCGGCCAAGCTCCTTTTGTAAAGCATCCCGCCTAAGATGGTGTATCTCTGGGAGACTCTCCTTATGGCTCTCTTCTCTTCGGCAGTTGATCCTGGCGGGTATGTCTGATCCTGACAGTAATTCGCAATCTCATGATACCATGGTTTTTCACCCTCTTCTAGTTCTCCCAACTCGACTAAAGATACTTCCTCCTTTTGCTCAATGTACTCTTTCCTTTCAAACTTCTCCTTAACCTTCAAGAACCGTGCATCTTCTACTGCCGGAATGGTATGTCGGCGAACATAGATCGTCCTAACCAGAGAGGCAAGAGCGTCGGCGAGAATATTTTGAGCACGAGGGACATGAATGAATTCGAGTTTGGAGAATAGCTTGATGTAGCAAGTGGTGAGTTCTTGGTATGGTTTGAGCCCAGGATGAGATGTGCGATATTTGGCCAGAAAGTATCAACTGACTATCACCGATTACCCTTAGTTTAGTGACACCATAGAAGTGAGCGGCCTCCAGTCCGGCCAACAAGGCTTCATACTCAGCTATATTGTTTGTTGCTGGAAAATGGAGCTGAAAAGCCTGCGGAATGGTGACACCTTCGGGAGATAGAAGAACGATCCCTATCCCTCTACCCTGGGAATTTAATGCCCCGTCGAAATATAGAGTCCACAGATTAGAAGATTGAATGGACATCAATTCTTCATCGGGAAAATCTGACTGGATAGGGTCAAAGGTTGGGATAGGATGATGGGCAAGGTGCTCGGCAATTGCATAGCCCTTGATTGCCTTCTGTTGGGTGTAGGTGATGTCAAATTGGGAGAGGAAACTCTGCCAGCGTGCCAAGCGATCAGTCAGGACAGATTTTTCAAGGAGAAATTTGATGGGGTTCATGCGAGCAATGAGATTAACCTCGTGAGCCAGAAAGTAATGTTTGAGCTTCTGGACCACCCAAACCAGGGCGGCACAGGTTTTCTCCATGGTTGTATACTTTTGTTCACAAGGATCAAAGATTTTGGACAGATAGTATGCCGCTCGCTCTTTCCCTTCATCATCTACTTGTGCCAACACTGCTCCCAAGGATCCCTCCAAGACTGAGATGTATAAGATCATGGGTTTGCCGGGAACCGGAGGTTTGAAAACAGGTGGGCTTGACAAATATTTCTTCAAACCATTGAATGCCTCTTGACACCTCGAATCGCATCTGAATTCGGCCTTCGCCTTGGTTAACTCATAGAAAGGTTTGCACCTTTGGGAGTGCTGTGAGATAAACCGGCGAACGAACTGTAACCTGCCGATCTACCCTCTCGGCTCTTTTAGGTTCTTTGGTGGAGGCATGTCAATAATAGCTTTGGCCTTGTTGGGATCGATTTCGATGCCTCTTTTGCCGACAATGAACCCAAGTAACTTTCCGGACGATACTCCAAACACACATTTCTTGGGGTTCATCTTGAGCTTATATTCCCCGGCTCGTTGCAAAACCCTTTTCAATACCTCAGCATGCTCCTCTTGGGTTCGAGATTTGACCACTAAATCATCCACGTACACCTCTACAAATTTATGCATCATATCATGAAATATTGCTACCATGGCCCTTTGATAAGTTGCTCCGGCATTCTTTAATCCGAAGGGCATGACAACGTAACAATAAGTTCCCCAAGGTGTAGTGAATGAGGTCTTCTCTTGATCCTCTTCGCTAACCGGATTTGATTATACCCCGAGTATCCATCCATGAATGATAGGGTTTCGTATCCATTGTGTTGTCAACAAGAACATCGATATGAGGAAGGGGAAATCATCTTTTGGACACGCTCGGTTTAAGTCCCCGAAGTCAATGCAAATTCGAATCTTTCCATCCTTTTTCATGACCGGGACTATATTTGCCACCCATTGTGGATAGAGGACGACTCTAATGAATTTTGCTTGGTGCAACTTATCGACCTCTTCCTTCATCTTTAATGCCACCTCTGGCTGTCATCTTCTTAACCTTTGCTTGACCGGGGTAGCATCAGGTTTTAAAGTCAGTCAATGTTCTACCAATGATTTATCTTGCCCTGGTATTTCCTCGTATGTCCAAGCGATCGTGTCTTTGTATTCTTGCAGTACCCCCATTAGATTCTGTTCTTCTAAAGGGGCGAGGTTGGCATTGATGAGGATATTCTTAGGATCTTCCGGTGTTCCAAGATTCAGTTCCTTAGTCGGTTCATCCACCGTGGCTGATGGTTCTTCGAATCTTCTTAAACCGGATGCATAGGCATCAGCCAAATCCTCCTCTTCATCCTCGGTGTCAGGATCCTTTCGATACAACCTCGTAGACCCCCAAAGTTGGATCAACATTGTTTCTCTCCTCATATCGAATTTCTCCTATCCGGATTGCATCCTCTAAATATTCCGGTAGCTTGGCGCATTTTAAGCTTTTCCGAGCTAACCGATGCGGATATCTCCCCGGAACTCTTCTACCTCTCGATTTTTGTTTTGCTTTTCTTTGTAAACTAAACCTAAAGAAGAAGAAGGTAAATAAGGAGGTGAGGAGGAGGTGGATGGAGTGGAATTTATTGACGAAGGGCAAAGGAGATCGATCGAGAGATCGGGTGGCCTCTGATTCGGGTTGTCCTTCGGAGCGAGTTGGGATGTTTCTTCGAGCGAGATTTGGTTTGAGAAAAGGACGTTTTTTTGATCTTTTTGAGAAGTACTAAACATAAATACGGTGGGGGTTTGGTTGGTTGTTGTTTCCGACGGGGTTGAGATACCGATAGAAAGGGGAACGAATCAAGCAAAGATAGGTAAAGAGGGCATCCATCTTTGCTATCCGGAACCGACAATGGATTTGTCGGGAATGAGTCCGCTAGATCCGAGAAGATGATACTCGTTGAATGCCCTGGACTTTGGCCGTTAGAAGGCTCGTTGCGAACGATTCATCACTTGACCCTTCTTCGCAAATAACCATGATACGTCAATATGTGTCTCATCCCCTAGGTCGCCCACCTTCTTCCTTTTCACTTGTTCTTGTGGTTCCTACTCTTCAATCATTTGTATTGTTTCTCTTTTATCAAAGAACTTGCGCAGACATCCTTGGAAGTATTTTTGGCCGTTTTTCTGGCCATTATCACGTGTCCCATCATACCCTACCCCATTCCTTGATGTCGTCTTCACTAGCTGAATGGGTTCTGTGATGCCTTGCAGTTCTTTCCCCAGTCCTCGGCCTTCTTGATATCCCAGACTCTCCATCATACGCCACCCAAGGGTTTTGGCGTTATCTTTCTTCTTTCTCCAAACTTGCCTAGACTGTCTTTTATCCCTTGGTAGATCAAGGATTGTAAATACTGGTTGATTCGGCAAGCCGTGGGGAGAGTAACCAAGCAATCCACGGGCATACTCACTACTTTGACAACTTGTCCCTTGAAGGGAAATTTGATGCACTGATGATTGGTTGAAGCTACGGCCTCTAATGCTTCCAGGTAAGGCCTTCCCAGGATGGCTTTGTAAGTTGGATCCATATCCAAAACATGGAAGTTGACAGTAACAACCCGGGGTCCGAGTTTGACTTCAAGTGTGACCATGCCATGGGCGGGCCTCTTGGAATTATCGTATGCTGTCACGGTGATTTGCGATGGCCGAATATCTTCTTCTGGGATTCCACACAACTGTAGTGTTTACGGTGGCAAGACATTAATAGATGCACCGGTGTCAACTAGACAAGACTCAATATACGTTCGTTGATACCGATAGTGATACATAGTGCATATTTTCTTGTTTACGGTTCGGCCAATTCCTCATTAGTGAAAATGAGAGCAGGTTATCCGCTTCTCGGGGTTAAAGCTGATGTAATCTTTTCTGGGGGGAGAGTTTCATTGACCATCACTCTTTGCAGATATTGTTGAAGTACTTCTTGATGAGCTTTGGACCTTTTAATTAGCTCCAGAATGGAAATTCGCGCAGGGGTTTTATCCGGGTGCTTCACAAATCATAAGATGTTCCCGGTACCGGCTCTTCCGGGTGTTCTTCTTCTTCTTCTTGCGGTCGTCCCGGTTGACCGGCTCGGGGAAAAATTCTTTGGAACATACGCCCGCTTCTAAGCACCGTGGCGAGCTGGGGAGTTATGGTTGGTGTAGTGGAGATAGACGGAGGGTTAGGTCGGATGATAGGAGGCCTAGGTAGGGGTGTAGTGATGATGGTCCGAGTTGTAGGGGTACGAGTGGATTGTGGTGGCATGGTTGCACGAGGTGGTACAATGATGGGTCCTAGTGGCGGTGGTATTTGTGGGGGCTCGACTGGGCGGATCAAGGTCCTACCCGGTTGGAGTTGTATGGCTGGTGGTGTTATGGTTGGTTGTGGTGGCGTGCGGATAATCGGCGGTTGGCTTCTTCTGGCGGGGATAACTCGGGGTATGGAGTGAACGGTTCGGTTAACGTGGTTTGGAGGGTTGGTGTTTATGAAGGAAGCAGGTCCCTCTATTTGCCAATTTTGACCTCTATCGCGGGGTTCATCAGTGGAGGTTAAGATAGGGTTAACCCTCTGGTTTTCTCGGTGCCGTTGCCGGTGCGTGCGCGGGTAGCGGGTTCGAATAATTCCTGTGCCGGGTTCCTATTGTTGTTGTCGAGCCGGTGCTCGCCGCCGCCGCCGGGGTTGGTTTTTCACCGCTTTGATGTATTCGCCCATTTGGCCCCGGTCAATGCTCCCTTGCTCGCGGAGGTCATGGATGTAATCTTTAACCTGAAAGCAGTTCTCCACTGTATGCCCTGGGAATCTGTGGTACAAGCAGCACTTGTCCGTGTTGGCACTCTGCGGCCACTCCAACTTTTCTCTCGGCAATGCCATCTGCCCCCGCCGCCATAAGAGCGTTAAAAATATCTACGAGAGAGTATGGTAATGGCGGGTAATGATTTCTCCTAGGCCCTACTTTTCGTGGTACATAGGTGCCGGGGGGAGGTGCCTGGTTGTAGGTGGTCGGTTGGCGGGGAGGTTGAGGTGTAAAGGTCTGTACGGCCAACTGCCGGGGTTGCTGGGGGATTGGTGTCTGTATTGGTTGTTGGGGGTATTGGTTCGGCGCTTGGTGGCGGAAAGGTTGGGGTTGGATCTGGGGGCGAGGTGCCGGTTGGATTTGGCGTGGGTTTCTATACTGGGGATTCTCGTATTGCCGTTGGTGGTTGATGGGCGGGTTCCCTAGGATATTGACGTGTTCGTTGGTTACCACGCCTTCGGTCACGGGCCCGAAGTGGTGGTGGTTGTTTTTTTGGTGACTCGGGGCCTAGGGTCGAAAAGGTTCATAATGGGAGAGTCTCGGAGCCGTGTTTGGATATACCGTGCTCTCTCATAGAGTTCGCTCTTCGAGGCCGGGTGTTGTAATGCCAATACATTTTTTAAAGCGGGAGTGGCGTTGGTGATGATCATCTTAACTTGCTCCGATTCGGTCAGTGCATTTGTCAATCTTTCCGCCATTGCTTAGCACCTATCGGCATACACGATAAAATCTTCATCATTCTTCATCCTTTCAGCCATGAGGTCGGTGATGGAATAAGTTGGTCCGACCCTATCTTGATATCTTTGCAAAAATTTGGCCTTGACGACTTCAAAGTTACTTGCATCCGAAGGGTCAAGTGAGTAAAACCATTCTAAAGCCGAGCCCTCCAATGATCTTCGGAAAAGAAAAGCCGGGGCCCTCGGATCGTTACGCCACATTACCGACTCATAGAGAAAGTCTTTAACATGAATGAAGGGATTACCGGTTCCGTTGTAGCGACGGTATACCGGCATCTCAGAGGGAGGTAGATGAAAAGTAGGGAGAAAAGGAAGAGAAATTTCGGGGGCTGCCTTGGCGTCGATCAAACGTCGGAGTTCTCTATATTGTTCGTCCATGCGATTGATTTTATTGATCATAGCCAGATCGACAGAAGGTTCCCCAAGAGGAGGAGGAGGAGCGGGTGCTTGGTGCACCGGGATCGGGATTTGGTGGGCCGAAGTGACCGGATGAGAAGGGTAGATTGGGGGATGTACCAAAGGGGGAGTAGGGTTGAGATGATTAGAAGAATAAACTGGTGGTCTAGAAGGGACGACCACATTCGTATGGGGGTGATCTAGATTAGCCACCGGATGAGGTGAAATTGGGGCTAGGAGCCCGGTATGGGAATGGCCATGAGTGGGCACATTGGGTTGGTGTGCCACTGACCGAGGAGTAGAGATATGAAGGCCACATTCGGTAGGAATGTGGTCGGTGGGGGACTTGCCCTTGAGAATGGCTTTGATAGCCTGGAGTTGGGTAGGGTCGGCATGAGAGAATGCCTCCCAAAGTGAATTTGGATTGGGTCGAGGAGAAGTTTGACTAGGTTCAGGGAGAACTTCAGGTTCGTTGACGGCACATACGGCATCAGGGTAGAAGCAAGACTGGTCGTATTCCAATTGCAGTTGCTCGCATCTTTGATCCGCCATTCCGATAACTCGACCTGACCTCAAGTTCATAAACACGACATAAAAAGAAGGTTGGCAAATAAAAGTTCAAGAATTTTTTGGTTTTGATTTTTGACCTCTTTTGATTTTCTTTTGTTTGGACAAGCAAGTTGTCAAGCAAATTAACCTCAAGTAAATTTTTTGTTCTGGTTCTTTTCAGGTGATTTTGGGATTTTTGTTTAGTTTTCAGTTTTTGTTTGCAAACAAGTAATAGCAAAGACTTGGAATCATTAACGCAATTTTTTTTGTTTCAATCTCAAATTAATGGCTTGTTAAGAGAAATATTGTCCACTCAAATAAATGGGTAGGACCCTATGCTCTCACAACACCGAGCAATCTAAGGTTGTCACTCTTTTCACAACGATGGGTAATAGGTATTCCGGGTTTTGGGATAAAGTGGTACAACCAGCCCGATCGATGAAGAGGGAATCCTTCACGTCCGGGGACTTATGGAGGCCTTGATGGAAGCTACCCGGTCCTTCCGAGAGGGAATCCCCGGAGGAGGAGTTGGCAACCACCAAGAGGGGTGTTTGGATGTGTGGGGCTTTGGGAGGAGAGAGCCTCCCTTCTCGGATGTCCTAAGGAGACGGGCGGACCCGAAGCTCCGATGCAAACTAAATGCAAGTGAAATTTCAAGGAATAAGAAGCAACCAAGAAGAAAATAAAAGCATACAATGATTAATGAGATGTTTGTAGGAAGCAAGTGAAAAAGGCAATGATATAAAATTAAGCTAGGATGGAAGAAAGAACTAATTTAACTAAGCATGCTTTGAAAGATTTAAAGGAGAACTAGACTTAGCAAAGAAGATGATATCTAAAATACTAAGGTGAAATAAGTTGATTATCAAAGCTGGAAATCAGATGGATATGCTTTTTTTAAAAGATAAACGGAGAGCAAGTAAACTTGGAAGAGACAAGATGATGCTTCGAAGAAAAGTAAGCAACGTAAACAAGCAACAATGTAAGGAAATGGAAATGACTCACATGGAAATGAAAGTAAACATGATTTTCAGATGGACATTCTTAGGAAAATAAAGTGGGATTTCACTAAAGCAAAGTCGGTCCCACCGTGGTCGCCAAAAGGTGTAAGCACCCGGAACGGGACATCCGCGGATCTCCCCCCCCGGAACCCCCTTACGCCCGGCCTCGGTGTTCGTCGGTGGGTGGGTGGTGTGTTTTGTGTGTGGTCGCCAGGAAGCAAAGGCTCCAAAGTATGATGGGATGAAAGAAAATGAAATAGAAAGATGACCGTCGTACCTCCGGAAGCGAGGAGATTGTTGAGCTCCGACTTCTCCTCTCTCGGCCGGCCGAAAGAAGAGAGCTTAGTGAATCCCTTGCCTTCAATCCGGTTGAAGCTCCGCCTCGATCGGATCTACCTAAGAATGTCCATAAGAAAACATGTAGACAAGTGAAGGTTTCATTAGTTCTAACGAAAGCATAGCATCGAGCTCGAATTTAGATTCAAACATGCAAATGGGAAAAGACTAACCGGATTGGGACGAAATCCCAACCCCTATTTTTGGTAGGTTTTAAACGTATATGAAATGCAAAGATGCTCTAAGACGTGCTAAATAACTTGATGATCGATGCAAAAGCGAAAAGGGAGACAAAAACTCGATTAAACGGACGATCGGAATCTAAAAATAACGAAAACAAGCTTCTGTCCTTCCTGGTGCCCTGTATATAGGGCGCCAGGAGAAGGTGCCCCCTTTATAGGGCGCGTTGACCAAGTCAAAGCGCCCTGTATATGGGGCACTAAGTCTGGCCCGAACAGATTTTATTCTCCTCTTCGCGGCGCTGCTCCGGAGGCTTTGGGAGGCTTCCAGGACGAACTAGGGGCTCTTCCTTGTAGACAATACTCAAATGAAGCCCATGGAAGAGGGTTTGGGTGCTGGATATAAGAGGAGAGACGAGTAGAAGCTCTCAAAGTTGGAGAAAAATCATATTTCTGGGTGACAGAAACAGAGGGTTTTGGGGTTTTTGGTGGAAGATTTTGGATCGGTTTGGAGGCTTTTGGAGGGTGAATGTGGCTTGGAATCGTAGTGTTGGATGATCTCTAGGGTGGCACGGAGTTGGAACCTCTCCTAAGTTCCAAATGAGGCTCTATTTATAGCCCAAAAGAGGGCACTTTGGCCATTTTCGAAAAGCAGTGCCATGTGGCATAGCGCCCGTATATGGGGCGCTAGCATCATGAGATATGTCGATCGACAAGACAAATCACCGCGGGGGTCAAATCAGCCTGTCAAATCGATCGGATTTGGTTCCAGGGCGCCAGGTGCCCTGTATACAGGGCGCCAGGTGCCCTGTTTACAGGGCGCCTGGTGCCCTGTTTATAGGGCGCCTGGTGCCCTATATATAGGGCGCCTGGTGCCCTATAAACAGGGCGCCAGGTGCCCTATTCTTGGGGCATTCGGCCGGTCTGGTCGCTTGATGGACCCACTTTCGGAATGTGCCAAAACTCGATCTGTCCGGAAAACACGATGTGCTTTAAATATTCCTTATGAAAACAAGAATTTGAACTCTCCAACTGGGCCAAAATTGCGTGTCTACAGATACAACTATAGGAAATCAAGTCCCAATAACATCTAAGAAGAGTGTGTAATAAGTTCATTTATGGACCGAAGTAAAACTTCTCATAGATCGTATATAAGATTTAATGAGATTAAATCTTATGACTTCGTTAAGAACAAAGAGGAGCCTTATGTGTTGAACAAGATAAGTGGGAGTGCTATTACTTTCTTGACATTTTATGTGGATGACGCACTATTTATTAAGAATGAAGTAGATGTGTTATCATAAGTGAGCTTAACTATCAAATTAATTTTCGAAACATAATTTGGGTTTTGAGATCTATGGAGATAGTTCTAAAAGCAATGCTCAGTTAATGTATGTAGTCACTATAGTCAAAGGGTTTGACATGATAAACTCCAAGATAGGTTTCTTACCTATGTGGTGTGGAGTTGATCTTTCTAAAGTGATATCTTTGAAGACTTCTTAAGAGATAAAGATATCACATTAATAGAGCCCTTATGCCTTTGTCATAGAGACTATCATTTATGTGATGTTATGTACATGATGTGATTAATGCTCTAAGTTATGAGCATTCATCAGGAAGATCCAGGTGAGAGTCACTAGATAGTTTAGAGATATAACATTTGGTACTTGAGAAGTACTAAGAATGTATCTCTATACATTAGAGGATAAGACTTGAAGTCTTGTAGTTTTACAAATACAAGCTTTTAATCAAATAAGTTTGATATTAAGGCAGAATAATGGTGATGTAGTGAGCTGGAAGAGTTCTATGCGATAGAACACTGTAAATTCTACGACATATGTAAACAAGTTTACATAGTGGTTGCACACTACTTGAGAAGTAGTCTAGATAAAGATTTTCATATACATCTTAGATATGGGATTGTTCCAATTTTCTCTGAAAGTGTACCATTATTTTGAAAAACAACGGGGTAGAGCTAATGTCTCATTAGAAGTTTAAAACTTATAAAGATTGCAACTTATAAAGATATAATTAAAGAGAGAGTATCTACCACTAATAACATTACAGATCCACTAACTGAAGTAATTACTCAAAGAGTGTTTGAGCTTCACCTTGAGCTAATACAGATCAGCCAGATGAGTGATTGACTTTAGTGCAAGTGGGATATTGATAGAAATGTATTCCCTACAAGCCAATCATATATGATATGATTTGACATTTCTAGATATATCTCATTCAATTAATTAGGTAAATCTTCATTATAAGCTCTTATTAGATGCGAATATCATAATGAAGTCCTTAATCAAATGCAATGATGATTACATCATGATGAGATCATGATAATGATATTGATCATCTAGAGGTATTTTATCTAAATGTTCCTAGTCATAGGATACTTGAGATGGGACATCAAGGATCCGGATAGACTAATGTATGTGATATCTTCTCATGTGATGAGGATGACCGATCTCATTGATCATTAGTGTAGAGACACTGAGATACACACACAGGTGCTCATTAGTTGAATGAGTACACTGAACAGATCGAATTAAAAACTCTAAATGGTATATTACCGAACTATCAATCAGGGTTTTGTATCAACACGGTTGCATGGTTAGACCTTTGACCTGAGTTTCCAAAGATACTTTGTTGGGTGAAATTTGTGATTTGACCATTGACTTATGCATCATTATTTAGATGGTCCAGTATAACGATGGATCGAGTATAAGAAAAACCCGATGGAGGCAGTTGAGCGGACAACAAGGGATCATCCACTCTCTGTAAGTGAGAGTGAATGTCCTATGGGATAGTACTCTAAATCTCTTGCCAAGGTAGATAGGATAATTGGAAAAAGAGTTTTCCAATTGATCCAACTTCGAGTATAGGATCCTATAGAGTCGGTATAATAAGGAGTTGACAATCGATGCCGTACTCCTTTCCGACCAGAACATTGGATGGACTAGGGTTTATGTCCATGCGGTAACGATGATAAAAATGCTCAATGGAGATAAGATTATTCTCATAGCCATTTGGGATCATGGGATGTGGCTTGTACCCTTCAAGATCGGTAGGCCAATTAATCTGTTATCGGATAACAAATTTAATTTAAATTAAATAGAATTATTCTATTTTATTTAGAACTCAACCAATTAAGCTATTAGGACTAGTGGGTCACACAAAAAAGTGCTTATCCACAAGTACAGGGGCAAGGGTGTAATTTATGAATATTTTGGGTTTTTATGAAAAAAATTCAAAATTCTCTATAAATACTAATGGTTTCAGCCAAACTCTATCAAGCCAAGGGTGTTAACCACGTCCTCAGCCTCCTCCCTACCTTATCCTCTCTCTAGAAGGTGTTCATGGTTGATGGAGCTCCATTTGGGAACAGTTCTCGAGGCCGACGAGAAGGGAGAACCTGCTGTGGATGAAGTTCGTATGGATACTGCTGGAGACCGGACACTTGAATGGTTTTAAGAGATTAAGAAGCTCATCTTCTTCCTTTCCACGAAAGTATATGAATCCCTATCATGTATATTCGTGTAAGGAATCATCTATAAAAATATGGTGCAGCGGAAGCGACGATTCCTATTGGTTCCTTTAGAATCTGTCTCAATCGGAACCGAACGACGAAAACTGAAAATCAATCAAATCGGGTTTGAATATACCTGATAGGGATTCATATAATCCCATGGATAAGAAGAAGATGAGCTTATCAAGCTCTTCAAACCGTTCAAGTGTCCTGTCTCTAGCAGTATCCACACGAACTTCATCCACAGCAGGTTCTCCCTTCGCGCCGGCCTCGAGAACTCTTCCCGAACGGAGCTCCATCGACCATGGACACCTTATAGAGAGAGGAGGATGTAGGGAGGCTAGAGACCTAGTTTTCACCTTTGGCTTGATAGGGTTTGGTTGAAACCATTAGTATTTATAGAGAATTTTGGAATTTTTCATAAAAACCCAAAATCTCCATAAATTACGCCCTTGCCCCTATACTTGTGGATAAATCCTTTTGTATGTGACCCACTAGGCCCAATAGCCTATTTGGTTGAGGCCTAAATAAAATAAAATAATTTTGTTTAATTTAATTAAATCTATTATCCGATAACAGATTAATCAACCTACCGATCATGAAGGGTAGAAGTCACATCCCATGATCCCAAATGGCTATGGGGATAATCTCATCTCTATTAAGCCTTTCCATCATCAGTTACCGCATGTGTATAAACCCTCATTCATACAATGTCTCGGTTAGAAAGGAGTATGGCATCGACTGTCAACCCCTTAGTGTACCGACTCTATAGGATCCTGTACTCGGAATTGGATCAATTGAAAAACTCCTTTTCCAATTATCCAATCTACCCTGGCAAGGGATTTATAATACTATCACATAGGACATTAACTCTCACTTACCAAGAGTGGACGATCCCTTGTTGTCCGCTCAATTGCCTCATCGGGTTTTCCTTGTGCCTGATCCATCACTATATTGGACCATCTATACGGTGATCCATAAGACAATGGTCAAAGCACAAGTTCCACCCAACAAGGCATCTTTGGCGACTCAGGTCAAATGTCCAACCATGCAACTGTGATGATAGAAAACCCTGATTGACAGTTCGGTAAGATACCATTCAGGATTTCTAACTCGGTCAGTTCAGTGAACTCATTCAACTAATGAGCACATGTATGTGTATCTCAGTGTCTCCACACTAATGACCAATGAGATCGGTCATCCTCATCACATGAGAAGATATCACATACACTAGTCTATCCGGATCCTTGAAGTCTCGTCTCAAGTATCCTATGACTAGGAACATTTAGATCAATTACCTCTAGATAATCAATCTCATTATCATGATCTCATCATGATTTAATTATCATTGCATTTGATCAAGGACTTCATTATGATATTCGCATCTAATAAGAGCTTATAATAAAGATTTGCCTATTTAATTGAATGAGATATTTCTAGAAATGTCGAATCATATCATATATGATTGGCTTGTAGGACATATATTTCTATCAATCTCCCAGTTGCACTAAAGCCAATCACCCATCTGGATGATCTGTATGAGCTCAAGATGAAGCTCAAACACTTTTCGAGTAACTGCTTCAGTTAGTGGATCTACATTGTTATTAGCAGTAGATACTTTATCTATAATTATATCTTTATTAGCTGCAATCTCTCTGATTGTATGGTATCACCACAGAAGTTCTAAACTTCTGATGAGACATTGGCTCTACCCCATTGTTTTCTCAAAACAATGGTATACATTTAGAGAAAATTAGGAGAATCCCATATCATAGATGAAAATCCTCATCTAGACTAATTCTCAAGTAGTGTGTAACCACTATGTAAACTTGTTTACATATGTTGTACAATTTACAGTGTACTATCGCATAGAACTCTTCCAACTCACTGCACCACCATTATTCTGACTTAATATCAAACTTATTTGATTAGAAGCTTGTGTTTGTAAAACTACAAGACTTCAAGTCTTATCCTCCAGTGTGTAGAGATACATTCTCAGTACTTCTCAAGTACCAAATGATATATCTCTAAACTATCCAGTGACTTTCACCTATATTTTCCTGATGAATGATCATAACACTTAGAGCATTTATCACATCAAGTATGTAACATCACATAAATGATAGACCCTATGACAAAGGCATAAGGGTTCTATTATTGTGATCTCTTTATCTCTCAAGAAGTCTTCAAAGATATCACTTTAGAGAGATCAACTCCACACCACATAGGTAAGAAACCTATCTTGGAGTTTATCATGTCAAATCCTTTGATTATGGTGACTACATACATTAACTGAGCATTGCTTTTAGATCTATCTCCATAGATCTCGAAAACCGAAATTATATTTGAAGGATCAATGTGATAACTATGTTCACATATGATAACACACCTACTTCATTCTCAATGAGTAGTATGTCATCAACATAAAATGTCAAGAAAATAATAGCACTCCCACTTATCTTCTTGAATACACAAGGCTCCTCTTCATTCTTAAAGAAGTCATAAGATTTAATCTCATTAAACTTTATATACGATCTATGGGAAGTTTTACTTCAGTTCATAAATGAATTTAATACACACTCTTCTTGGATGTTATTGGGACTTGATTCCCTATAGTTGTATCACATACACCTATTCCTCAAAATATCATAGAGGAACACTATCTTAACATCTAATAAGCTTATCTTATAATCATAGTGTGTAACAATCAAAATCCGAATGGATTAATCCATGGAATAGGTAAAAGATCCCATCATAGTCAACCATTTGACTTTGATGATATCCTTTTCAACTATTCTCACCTTTGAAGGTCTCTACCTTCTAATCCACTATAATTTATTCTTTAGTGATCCATTTATTTCTTATAGATACTATATCCTCAGGTGGAACTATCAAGTTCTAAACTTGATTAGAATAGATAAAGTTTATATCAGATTTTATTATCTCTTCCTATTTTAGAATTAATATCTCATATTGCATCTATATAGATCCTAGGATCAATATCCTTTCTATCTTATGCCTCATTTCATCCATCAGAGATATGTCCCACGTATCTCTTAGGTTGAATGAACACAAGTAAAAACCTATGAACTATCCTTGTGTAATTATTAACTAGCACCTTAATAGAAGTGTCATTGGGTTGTGAGACTGAAACATCTTCCATATATACCTTGCTCCCACTATCTTTCTTGAAAAACTTTTCCTCTAGAAATATCGTGAGCTGAGCAATACATACCCTTATTCATAAGGGTGGTATATTTGATATCTAAAAGTTTCCTTAGGATATCCCACAAGCCAACACTTCATAGTTTTATATTCCAACTAATAAGGGTTATACTACTTCACTATGTCGGACATTCTGAAACCTTAACTTGCTTAAGGTCAAGTTTTAACCCCTTTTCCATATCCTATATGGAATAATCAGAACAGATTTAGAAGGTACCTATTAAGATCAAGTGGTTATAATGAGTACTTAGCCAAAAATAGATAAAAAGGAATTTTGCAAAGCTTGTCATTGTTCATATTATGTCCTACAAATTATGGTTTCTCATTTTAGCTACTCAATTAAGCCAAAATGTGTAAAGAGGTGTCCATTAGATTCTATTATCCTTCAATTATATGTGAATTATGTACTTAAGTATTCCTCTCCTTGATCTCATCAAAGAGTTCTAATGCTCTTTTCATTAGTATCTCTACTTCATTCTTAATCTCAGATAATTTCTTAAAGGTCTTAGATTTGTACTTCATAAAGTACATATATCCATACTACCTAGAGACATCATCTTTGAAATAATAATGTAGAAATATTCTTATTTAGCCTTAATAGATATAGGCTAACATACACGTATATGTATGAGTTCTAGCAACTCATTAACCTATTTTCCATGTCTACATTAAGCTAAAGTATAGATTGATCTAAATCAACCAATTTTCTCTTAAAAGGAGTATTCACACATAACATGAGAGCTAACATATCAAATATGATTAAACAATTCATTAGTCCCCATTGGCAAACACTTTGCCATTCAAACATTTAGAACATCTATCAATTTCATAGCTTAGAATAAATCAACATTTATTCAAATAGGAAATCATATAATGTTCTTGTAGAAGGATACAATAGCAATATTAATTATTAAGACATCTCCATAAAGCTATTAAAGATTTGTATCTCCCACTAATAATGATGCAACTTTTACACCATTTCATATGTAGGTCAACATGTTCTTCATTAAGCCTTCATTTACTTGTCATCATCTACAACTCCTTGTAGATATAAGATGCATATCCAGTATCTCATACCATTAGATGCATCCATAGTATCTAATATTATGATATACACATATAGGATCCAATACTATTAAGTGTATATTTAAAACAAGTAAATGTCAATGACTTGGATGCATGAAGCTTCTCAAGCTCCACCTTTGCATTATGTACAATACACTTTGCACTTCCTCTTCCACTTACCATCATCATGATAATGTAAGAATTTTGTCTTATTCTGGCTTTATTATCTTGACCACCATCTTTTACTATTAACTATCTCCTATTTCTATTTAACGATTTTACTTCTTTCTATTGGTCTCACAAACAATAAGTAATTAAGATGTATTATTGTTCTAACTTACCCTTAGTTAGCTCATCACTATGAGCCATGATGGATCTTATATCTATTTATCCATGTTGTCTCTACAATTTATATCTCATAGAAATTAACATCTAATTAAAGGCAAATAATGCATCTTGTCTATAAGATCTTTTCTTTTTTTCATATCATTAAATAATCTAGGAGACACCTACTTCTTAAGTAGGATAGTTAATTGGTCAACTATGAGAATAATTCTCTTAGTTCTAAACCGGTCTAAGAAGTGTGAGCCATTAAGCTATTTGGCATCTAGTATGCCATACTAACAATGGTTTATCATCGTATTCTACAACTAAGATATAATTTTATTAATATACTATTGCAGACATTCATTAAAATTAAGATATGGTCTTTTATCCTAATTTATGCTCACACTAATTTTCAATGAATTTGCATAACCCTCATTATGCAAAGACAGGATATCATGATGAAATCCTAGTGGGGACTAAGACCCTATTAACTTTATGGTGATGACCTTGTGGTAGCACAACAAATCACCCCATACTTAATCGGTAGGCAACTATTGCCAGTTGCAACTCTTGTAACTCTTAGTCATTTAGCCTCTAGAGTTATGACCTTGTGGTAGCACAACAAGCCATATACTCTAGTTAGGTTAAACCCGCTTGTTACGTTATGAGAATGAATTCTTCACACAGCCCTTGTGGTAGCACAACAAAGCCATGCAAATGGTCCACCCCAAGGTTCGGCAAATGCCTTAATCATGATCACCAATCCTTTGTTGAATGGGCCTTGTGGTAGCACAACAAACCCATCTAATCTAAGACTGGCTCATCAAGACTATAACAACGGAAGGCTACTTGAGTCATTCTTAGTGTCATACGTTTATCAACCTAATTATAACGAGGGATTTTATTTTAGTCTCATCAATAATATGTGCTAAGTATATATAATACCTTTGAAATATCATATATCTAAAGTATAACTTGTAGCACACATCCACATATCAAATATGCATAAAAACAGGTGATCATGGACTTAACTCTAAGCATGCACCTAAGGCACCCCTATAGGTGCAAATCCTTACTTCAGATATTTGAGTTGGTATGCTCCCACTTCAGAAGGGTGATTCTCCAAGTGGTCCCTCTCTCCAACCTTCCACGAACCGGTTTCTAACTCTTCAAGCGGCTTAAGGGTACACAGACCCACAAATATACATAACTTAATAAGAAACCTTGGTTTTAACCAAGGGGATTACATTAATGGAAGGAGGTAGAATGTACAATAAGATTGTATAGAGAGAGAGAGGAAGCACACGTAGGCCCCATTTAATAACATAACAACACAATTAAAAACAATCACAAGCCAAGCACAATTAAGTCCACGATCACCTTCATGCACACACTAACATTCATCACATGAACATAGAGCACATACGTGATAATTATATGAGATATATCATATATATCAGTATAAAATTATATACTTTATTTTTGAAATTCTTAATTTTATGTATGTCAAATTTTTCATGAAATAAATAGCATAAAAAATAGCATGACAACAACATATAAACAATTTATATGAAATAAACATACATATGTAAACTATTGAACATTCATGCATTTCCAATACTGTGCAAAGTCATAAATTAATGTCCCAATTTTTATTCTGAAAAATCTCATTTTATATAATTAATTAAGACACTAATTATTTACGTTAAACCTTTAAAACAATTTTAAATTTTAACCATGAGTGAATCTATGTAAATAAATCTTAACATCATTTAACAAGTCATTAAATATTTTAAAACATGTTAAATAATATTATAAAATTTTTCAAAATTTTATGGGATTTTCTGACAATTTTTCAGATTTTCTATGATTTTAAACAATTTAAAATCATAAAAAAAAGAAATTGGCGCATTGAGCCGCTGTCTGGCATGCGCCAGCATGCGCCACCGTGTGCGCCGGCTATCCGCAGGCGCTGAGCCGCCTCTTGTGTGCCCGCCCATGTGCTGCTCTTCTACGCGTGCTCGGCACTGTTCATCGGGAGGAAGTCCATCCCATAGAATCGGACTTATCTCTTTACTCAGACCTCCAAAAAATCCAAAAAATATGCGTTGGAATCCTTATCAAATAGGGAATCCAAAACATCCAGCCTCATATCCAAAAAAAATCCAAATCGACCGTAAAATGAGGAAGAAGAGGTGGCGGTCACCGAGATTCCGTAGCAATCATTTTGCAACGAGGATAACTCCTTATCCCAGAAGAAAAATATTCTTTAAAAATATAATTTAGAATCCTTATCAAATGACGTTTCCAAATATGTATATATACCTTCAAAGAAAAGATCTCTAACAATGGGAAAATAGGGAGAAACAATTCGACATCGCCAGACTCTGCAGAACCCTAGTTTGCCGGAAAATTCAAACATTCTCTCCCTTCGCCGCCGTTCAAAGCTGGAGATCAAGAGTAAAGGTAAAGTAATCACATTACCTATCTCCTAAACCTTTTACAAGCCTCAATTTCGTCTTTGGACAGAGATTTTACAAAATCCTCAAATCCGGGTGACGGTTCGGGCATGAAAGAAATGCCAAATTTTGAGGCTTCTCCCGAACCACACAGAGATTGTAACTTCTAACGGTTTGTGGCATTAGAAATCCCTATATCATGAGATTCTACCTGAGCCAACCAATATTTTATCTATGTCACAAATAGATTATGGTGGCCTCGTCAAGATAGACGTTTGTACAGATTCGGGAACATATAAATAACATGAAATAGTGTCGATTCGACGTTGGTTTCGACCAGACTTGAACCGGGCTCTGAAACCACTGTAAGGAATCGTCTATAAAAATATGGTGTAGCGGAAGCGACGATTCCTATGGGTTCATTTAGAATCTGTCTCAATCTGAACCGAACGATAAAATCGAAAATCGTTCAAATCGGGTTCGAATATACCTGATAGGTATTCATATAATCCCATGGAGAGAAAGAAGATGAGCTTATCAAGCTCTTTAAACCGTTCAAGTTTCCGGTCTCCAGCAGTATCCACACGAACTTCATCCATAGCAGGTTCTCCCTTCGCGCCTGCCTCGAGAACTCTTCCTGAACGGAGCTCCATCGACCATGGACACCTTCTAGAGAGAGGAGGATGTAGGGAGGAGGCTAGGGATGTGGTTTTCACCCTTGGCTTGATAGGGTTTGGTTGAAACCATTAGTATTTATAGAGAATTTTAGAATTTTTCATAAAAACCCAAAATCTCCATAGCCTATTTAGTTGAGGCCTAAATAAAATAGAACAATTCTATTTATTTTAATTACATCTATTACCCGATAATAGATTAATCAGCCTACCGATCATGAAGGGTACAAGTCACATCCCATGATCCCAAATGGCAATGGGGATAATCTCATCTCCATTGAGCCTTTCCATCATTAGTTACCGCATGGATATAAACCCTCATCTATCCAATGTCTCGGTCGAAAAGGAGTACGGCATCGACTGTCAACTCCTTAGTGTACCGACTCTATAGGATCCTGTACTCGAAATTGTATCAATTGAAAAACTCCTTTTCTAATTATCCTATCTACCCTGGCCAGGGATTTAGAGTACTATCTCATAGGACATTAACTCTCACTTACCGAAAGTGGACGATCCCTTGTTGTCCGCTCAATTGCCTCCATCAGGTTTTTCTTATGCCAGATCCATCGCTATATTGGACTATCTATAAAGTGATCCATAAGACAATGGTCAAAGCACAAGTTCCACCCAACAAGGCATCTTTGGCGACTCAGGTCAAATGTCTAATCATACAACTGTGATGATAGAAAACCCTGATTGGCAGTTTGGTAAGATACCATTCAGGGTTTCTAACTCGGTCAGTTCAGTGAACTCATTCAACTAATGAGCACTTGTATGTGTATCTCAGTGTCTCCACACTAATGACCAATGAGATCAGTCATCCTCATCACATGAGAAGATATCACATACACTAGTCTATCCGGATCCTTGAAGTCCCGTTTCTAGTATCTTATGACTAGGAACATTTAGATCAATTACCTCTAGATGATCAATCTCATTATCATGATTTCATCATGATTTAATCATCATTGCATTTGATCAAGAACTTCATTATGATAATCGCATCCAATAAGAGCTTATAATGAAATTTTGCCTAATTAATTGAATGAGATATTTCTAGAAATGTCGAATCATATCATATATGATTGGCTTATAGGGCATACATTTCTATCAATTCGAACCCGATTTAATCAGTTTTCGATTTTCGTAGTTCAGTTTCTATTGAGATAGATTCTAAAGGAACCCATAGTAATCGTTGCTTTCGCTGCACCAAATTTTTATGGATGATTCCTTACACATAGGATGTGACTTATACCCTTTATGATTGGTATGTCGTTAAATCTATTATGAGTTGATAGATTTATTTTAAAAGTTATTTTTTTAATTTAGTCTCAAGCAAATGGACTCTTAGGCCTAGTAGGTCACACACATAAGAATTAATCTATAAGTTTGAGAGCTTGGGTTAATTTATAGAATTAGGAGGGGTTTTGGTGAAAAACTCTGAGTTCTATAATTAATAGCGATGAGAACACAAACCCAATCAAGCCAAGGGAGCTCTATATGCCCCAGCCACCCTCTTTCACTATCTCTCACCCCAGCAACCGCCATTCAATGGTGGAGTTCTGTTCGGGATGAGTGATCGATGCCGGTGTAGAGGAGAACCCGACGTCGGAGGCAGCTTGTGTGGATACGACTAGAGGCCACATGCTTGAGTGACTTGGAAAGCGTGAGAACGCTTGATCTTCTCTGATCTATACAGATTTTTTGAATCCCACAAAGGTACGTGTTCGAAATTGGTTCGAATACCAATTTTGGTGACATCATTTGGTTTCGATTGAGACTAAGACATTAATATATGAGGAATTAAAAAAAAATTTATTGCTCCAATCTAATTGGATTGATTCCTTATAGTATGGTTAATTACCTCCAATTGGTTTTTCTTGTAGCCAATCTATCACTATATTGGACCATCTAAATGGTGATCCATAAGTCAATGGTTAAAGACCAAGTTTCGCTAACAAGGCATCATTGGTGACTCAGGTCAAAGGTTCAACTATGTAACCGTGATGATAGAAAATACTGATTAACAGTTTGATAAGTTAATATTCAGGATTTCTAATTTGGTTAGATCAATGAACTAATTCAACTAATGAGCACCTATATATGTATCTTAGTGTCCCCACATTAATGACCAATGAGATCGGTCATCCTCATCATATGAGAAGACATCACACACTAGTCTATCTAAATCTTTAATATCCTACCTCAAAGATCTTATGACTAGGAATATTTAAATGACATACCTGTAGATAATCGATCTCACTATCATTATCTCATCATGATTCAATCATCATTACATGTAATCAAGGACTTCATTACAATGTTTACTTTTTATAAGAGTTAGTAATGAAGTTTTTCCTATTTAATTGAATGAGATATTTCAAGAAATGTCATATCATATCATATATGATTGGCTTGTAATATATGCATTACTATCACATCCCACTAGCCACTAGGCTCCACTAACTATGGCTTAAGGTTTTTCTGAATGATTAAAAGTAAATAGTTGCTTTCTATGATTAACAATTGATTCTGTCAGAATTAAAAGTTATTCTACTCTGGGCTAAATTAGTGTTCCTGTGAGAGCCCAGTGAAGTTGAAAGACCTAACCCTGATTGATTAGTGATTCTGCATAATTTAGTTAATCTTCTTTTAATTCAGCATTCTATTTAGCTCTTCTCGGTACAAGTACACCACATAGCTAAGCAGCTAACCAAGATGAACTCATTAACCAAAATTTAGAAGCTCCCCATATGTGGGGTAGGCTTTCTTTTTATTTCTTCTCTCATGCCCACGATACACCTCTTCTCCAATTGATCATGGGAACAATTCAAATAGAACAAAAAGGTAATCTCGAGACCTGATGAAGTTCAATTTACTCAACTAGGCTATGAGAAACATGTCTAAATCTACTTCTTAACTTCTCCTTTTAAGTCCACCATAACTATGTTCCACTACACCTCCCTATGCTTCACTGTGCTCATCTATATCTCACTTCATGTCACTCCATTGCAAAGCCAATGCCAACGTGTGGCAAGCTACAGATACACTAATTTGGCCTAGTTATAGAGACCAAACTCTTGTACTTATAAAAGTTATCAGAATTTTTTACCTATGCAAAATGATTTTATTCAGAAAGAAACTAATTTTAGTTGGAAAACCTAACGTTTCGATAACGCAACATATGATGTCACATTATTGGAGTGTTCGAATTTCCTACCCAAATTTGACACTCCATTATGTGCCCAACCAAAGCATTGAATATGCATGGTACTTTTTACATCTCGTTAATAGGACATCGACTAGTTTATCTAACAAAGTTAGAGGATTTAACCTTGTGGACGACATAGGTCAGGGGCATACACAGTGCGTTAAATAACTGACATGGTGCCTGACATCCAGTTAAGGAGACATCATCTACTAAAGGAGCTTATCGCATGTAACACTTGAAATCATGTGAGCTTTAATCATGTTGCATTAATTAAGGTGACAGGCAGCCCAATCACTTGATGTTTTACATTGTGTTATGGGTACAAATTGGCTTATCTAGCATGTCTTCCTTTTGTCTATAAAAGGAAGCCTTCCTCTAGCATTTCAAGAGTTCTAAAATCTATGAGCATTCAAGGGAGATTACAAGAGTCCTTTGTGTAGACACGCAATTTTGGCCTAGTTGGAGAGCTCAAATTCTTGTTTTCATGAAGAATATTTGAGTAACCTTTCAAGGGAACCGAGTTTTCCGGAAAAATTAAGGTCTTTGGCGCACTTCGAGAAGGGCAAAACCCTGTGTATAAGGGCTCCTGGCGCCCTACTTATAGGGCACCAGGCGCCCTATAAATAGGGCACCAGGCGCCCTGTTTATAGGGCACCAGGCGCCCTATAAACAGGGCACCTGGCGCCCTGTATACAGGGCACCAGGCGCCCTGTATACAGGGCACCAGGCGCCCTATATACAGGGCGCCTGGATCCAAATTAAATTGATTTGACAGGTTGATTTGACCCCCCGCAGTGACTTGTCTTGTCGATTTGACATATCTCATGATGCTGGCGCCCCGTATATAGGGCGCTATGCCACATGGCACTGCTTTTCGGAAATGACCAAAGTGCCCTCTTTTGGGCTATAAATAGAGCCCCATTTGGAACTTAGAGGAGGTTCCAACTCCGTGCCACCCTAGAGATCATCCAACACTACGACTCCAAGCCATATTCACCCTCCAAAAGCCCCCAAACCGACCCAAAATCCTCCACCAAAAACCCTAAAACCTTCTGTTCTTGTCACCCAGAAAAAATGATTTTCCTCCTACTTTGAGAGCTTCTATCCGTCCCTCCTCCTATATCCAACACCCAAACCCTCTTCCATGAGCTTTATTTGAGTATTGTCTTCAAGGAGGAGCCCCTACTTCGTCCTGGAAGCCTCCCAAAGACTCCGGAGCGGCGCCGCGAAGAGGAGAAGAAAATACGTTCGGGCCGGACTTAGTGCCCCGTATACGGGGCGCTTTGACTTGGTCAACGCGCCCTATAAAGGGGCACCTTCTCTGGCGCCCTATATACGGGGCACCGGGAAGGACGGAAAGCTTGTTTTGTTATTTTTGGATTCCGATCGTCCGTTTAATCGAGTTTTTGTCTCCCTTTTTCGCTTTTGCATCGATCATCAAGTTATTTAGCACGTCTTAGAGCATCTTTGCATTTCATATACGTTTAAAACCTATCAAAAATAGGGGTTGGGATTTCATCCCAATCCGGTTAGTCTTTTCCCATTTGCATGTTTGAATCTAAATTCGAGCTCGATGCTATGCTTTCGTTAGAACTAATGAAACCTTCACTTGTCTACATGTTTCCTTATGGACATTCTTAGGTATATCCGATCGAGGCGGAGCTTCAACCGGATTGAAGGCAAGGGATTCACTAAGCTCTCTTCTTCCGGCCGGCCGAGAGAGGAGAAGTCGGAACTCAACAATCTACCTGCTTCCGGAGGTACGACGGTCATCTTTCTATTTCATTTTCTTTCATCCCACCATACTTTGGAACCTTTGGTTCCTGGCGACCACACACAAAACACACCACTCACCCACCGACACGAACACCGAGGCCGGGCGTAGGGGTTCCGGAGTGGGGAGATCCGCGGATGTCCCGTTCCGGGTGCTTACACCTTTTGGCGACCACGGTGGGACCGACTTTGCTTTAGTGAAATCCCACTTTATTATCCTAAGAATGTCCATCTGAAAATCATGTTTACTTTCATTTCCATGTGAGTCATTTCCATTTCCTTACATTGTTGCTTGTTTACGTTGCTTACCTTCGAAGCATTATCTCGTTTCTTCCAAGTTTACTTGCTCTCCGTTTATCTTTTAAAAGCATATCCATCTGATTTCCAGCTTTGATAATCAACTTATTTCACCTTAGTATTTTAGATATCATCTTCTTTGCTAAGTCTAGTTCTCCTTTAAATCTTTCAAAGCATGCTTAGTTAAATTAGTTCTTTCTTCCATCCTAGCTTAATTTCATATCATTGCCTTGTTCACTTGCTTCCTACAAACATCTCATTGATCATTGTATGCTTTTATTTTCTTCTTGGTTGCTTCTTATTCCTTGAAATTTCACTTGCATTTAGTTTGCATCGGAGCTTCGGGTCCGCCCGTCTCCTTAGGACATCCGAGAAGGGAGGCTCTCTCCTCCCAAAGCCCCACACATCCAAACACCCCTCTTGGTGGTTGCCAACTCCTCCTCCGGGGATTCCCTCTCGGAAGGACCGGGTAGCTTCCATCAAGACCTCCATAAGTCCCCAGACGTGAAGGATTCCCTCTTCACTGATCGGGCCGGTTGTACCACTTTATCCCAAAACCCGAAATACCTATTACCCATCGTTGTGAAAAGAGTGACAACCTTAGATTGCTCGGTGTTGTGAGAGCATAGGGTCCTACCCATTTATTTGAGTGGACAATATTTCTCTTAACAAGCCATTAATTTGAGATTGAAACAAAAAAAATTGCGTTAATCATTCCAAGTATTTGCTATTACTTGTTTGCAAACAAAAACTGAAAATTAAACAAAAATCCCAAAATCACCTAAAAAGAACCAAAACAAAAAATTTGCTTGAGGTTAATTTGCTTGACAACTTGCTTGTCCAAACAAAAGAAAATCAAAACAAAAGAGGTCAAAAATCAAAACCAAAAAAATTCTTGAACTTTTATTTGCCAAACCTTCTTTTTCTGTCGTGTTTATGAACTTGAGGTCAGGACGAGTTATCGGAATGGCGGATCAAAGATGCGAGCAACTACAATTGGAATACGACCAGTCTTATTTCTACCCTGATGCCGTATGTGCCGTCAATGAACCTGAAGTTCTCCCTGAACCTAGTCAAACTTCTCCTCGACCCAATCCAAATTCACTTTGGGAGGCATTCTCTCATGCCGACCCTACCCAACTCCAGGCTATCAAAGCCATCCTCAAGGGCAAGTCCCCCACCGACCACGTTCCTACCGAAGGTGGCCTTCATATCTCTACCCCTCGGTCAGTGGCACACCAACCCAATGTGCCCACTCATGGCCATTCTCATACCGGGCTTATGGCCCCAATTTCTCCTCATCCGGTGGCTAATCTAGATCATCCCATTCCAAATGTTGTTGTTCCTTCTAGACCACCAGTTTATTCTTCTAATCATCTCAACCCTACTCACCCTTTGGTGCATCCCCCAATGTATCCTTCTTATCCGGCCACTTCGGCCCATCAAATCCCAATTCCGGTGCACCAAGCACCCATTTCTCCTCCTCCTCTTAGGGAACCTTCTGTCGATCAGACCATGATTAGCAAGATCAATCGCATGGATGAGCAGTATAGAGAGCTTAGACGTTTGATCGACACAAAGGTAGCCCCTGAAATTTCTCTTCCTTCCCTCCCTACTTTTCATCTACCTCCCTCTGAGATGCCGGTATACCGTCGCTACAACGGAACCGGTAATCCCTTCATTCACATCAAGGACTTTCTTTATGAGTCGGTAATGTGGCAAAATGATCCGAGGGCCCTTGCTTTTCTTTTTAGAAGATCATTAGAGGGTTCAGCTTTAGAGTGGTTCTACTCACTTGACTCTTTGGAGGCGAGTAAATTTGAAACCGTCAAAGCTAAATTTTTGCAGAGATATCAAGATAGGGTCGGACCAACATATTCCATCACCGACCTCATGGCGAAAAAATGAGAAATGATGAAGATTTCACTAGATATGCCGATAGATGGAGGTCAATGGCGTAAAGGCTTACTAATTCTATTTCAGAACCGGAGCAAGTGAAGATGATCATCACCAATGCCACTCCGGCCTTAAAGAATATACTGGCTTTGCATCACCCCACCTCCATGAGTGAACTTTATGAGAGGGCACGGTACATTGAGACACAGCTTAGGGACTCACCTATCATGAACTTGTTTGATCCTAGACCCCGAGTTGTCAAGAAAACCACTTTTACCACAACCGGCCCAGTGACTGAGGGCGTAGTGACAAACGAAAACCTTAACGTTGTAGGGAACCCACCTATAAATTATCAACACCAGTTCAGGAACCCTCAACAAAATCAACCATTTAGAAACCCTCGACCTCAGTTCCAGCCCCGTCAGCAACAAGCCCCTATCCCTCAGCGACCGCAAGCCCCAGTTCCCCAACCAGCGTGGCAACAACTGGCCAACTACAACCAAGCACCCCCTCCCATGGCCTACGAACCCCGAAAGGTTGGACCCAAGAGGAACGATTACCCGCCTTTGCCGTACTCTCTCGTGGACATCTTTAATGCACTCATGGCGGCAGGGCAAATTGCATTGCCAAGGGATAAATTGGAGTGGCCTCAGAATGCCAACACAGAGAGATACTGTTTGTTCCATAGATATCCTGGGCACACCGTGGAAAATTGTTCTCAGTTCAAAGACTATATCCACGATCTTAATGAGCAAGGCAGTATTGACTGGGACCAGATGGGGGAATGCATCAGAACTGTGAAAAATCAACCTCAACGGCAGCATGCACCAGCTCAGCAGCAACAACAACAGAACCCCGGCCTGGGGATTATCCAAAACCCTCTACCTCTACATGCACCCGCACCTGGGAATCAACACGTTAATCCCATCTTGGTCTCTTCCGAGGAGTATCATGATCGGGGCCAGAATTGGCAAGTCGAGGGAGCCACCTCCGCCATGCATGTCAACCGAACCGTCCATTCTATACCCCAAGCTACATCAGCCAACCCCATTACACTCAACCGGCCACCCATCATCCGAGCACCATCACGACCCATCATAACACCACCAACCACACAACTCCAATCGGGACGAACCCTAATCCGCCCGGTTAATCCACCACAAATATCACCACCACTAGGACCTATCATCATCCCGCCCTGAGCAACTGTACCTTCACAACCTACCTACCCTACTGTGCCTCAAACCACCATCATTACACTCATCGCAAGAGCTCCCATCATTCGACCTAACCCACCACCCACCACTACCACCCCAGCCATAGCTCCTCAACTTGCCACAGTACTCAGGAGTGGGCGCATGTTCCAAAGGGTCTTTCCCCAGGCCGGCCAATCAGGGTTGGCACCAGAAACAGAAGAAGTACACATTGAAGAGCCGTTGCCTGGGACATCCTATGACTTATTGAAGCATCTTGATAAAACCCCGGCACGGATCTCTATCTTAGAGTTGATCAAAAGATCCAGAGTCCATCAAGAGGTTCTCCAACAGTACTTACAGCGAGTAATGGTAAACGAGAGCCTCCCCCCAGAAAAAATCTCATCAGTTCTGGTCCCAAGAAGTGAGTATCCGGCCCTCACATTCACAAAGGAAGAGTTGGCCGACCCGGAAATAAGGAAATGTGCCTTGTGCATCACAGTCCACATCAATGGTGTAGGCATTAAGTCATGTTTGGTCGATACCGGAGCATCCATCAACGTTCTGCCACCAGAAACATTACATCTTTGTGGAATCTCCAAAGAGGACATCTGGCCATCTCAAATAACAGTGACCGCATATGATAATTCAAAGAAGCCTGCAAACGGCATGATTACATTGGGTGTCAAACTCGGACCTCAGAGAGTCACTGTCAACTTTCACATACTAGAAATGGATCCGACATACAAAGCTATTTTAGGACGACCCTACTTGGAAGCACTAGAGGCAGTCGCCTCCACCAATCACCAGTGTCTCAAATTCCCTTACAAGGGACAAGTGATTAAGGTGACAAGCATGCCCTTAGACCATCCATCTTCTCCACCACCACCCCTTGGGTTGCCAAACGAGCCAATTTTTACAATCTTGGATCTTCCAGAAATGAGTAGGCAACCCAAGCAAGTGTGGAGAAGGAAAAGAGAAGAAAATGAAACTATTGGGTGGCATATAATGAAGATTTTGGGATACCAGGGAGGGCCAAGGACTAGGCAAAGAACCGCAAGGCATAGCCGAGCCAATCAATCGTGAGGTTGCAACCAAAGAGCGGGGTTGGGTATGATGGAACGACGGCGAATGGTCGAATCTCGTGCGTATACTTTTCTGGATGTTTACAAAAGTTTTTCATCAAGAAAGAAACCATTCAACTGGCTGAGAACAAGGAAGAACAAGAGCTAGAGCAAGACAAAAGAAGAAGAACCAACGACCCTGAAGATGACTTGTATCCAGAAATATCTCTTTTGTTTTCCACCGATGAAGAAGGGTCAAGCAATGAACCACTCCAGGCTGAACCACCTGTCGACCCACCCAAGGGTCATATTGCCAAACCGACTCGAGAAAAAGTCCAACCAACTCCACGAGGGCCTTCCCTCATTATGTCATCTTTTGGGGCCAATGCCCCAACTCACTATGACGCTCTCCCCGGGCTTCTTGGCCCGATCCCTATTTCTAGGCCCTCAGGCCCAACTTATGGGTCCACGAACCCACTTGTTGCTTTTAGGCCACTGAGCCCCTCTACTAAATCTGGGCCTTTGTGCCCATTTTCTCCAACTCTTGGGCCACCGAGCCCCTCTATTGAATCTGGGCCTTTTTGCCCATTTCCTCCAACTCTTGGGCCATCGAGCCCCTCTACTAAATATGGGCCTTTGTGCCCATTTCCTCCAACTTTTGGGCCACCGAGCCCCTCTACTAAATCTGGGCCTTTGTGCCCATTTCCTCCAACTTTTGGGCCATTGAGCCCCTTTATTGAATCTGGGCCTTTGTGCCCATTTCCTCCAACTCTTGGGCCATCGAGCCCCTCTACTAAATCTGGGCCTTTGTGCCCATTTTCTCCAATTCTCGGGCCCTCGAGCCCATCTCCTAGACCTGGGCCTTTGATCCCGCATCCTCCTCTTATTGGGTCCATAAACCCACCTTCCTCTATGATCATCTGGCCTACTGGCCCATCACCTCTTTCTGTCAACATTGGGCCCGAAAGCCCCCTCGATCAAACATTGCTCGAAGTCTTCCCCTCTTTATCAATATCTTCGCCTACTATGGCTCCCGTGGTTGATCTCAACCCAAATCGGGCACCTGAAGCCCATTCTATCTTTATGTTTGCTTCCCAAAAACAACGTCCTCCTCGAAACTCAAATTTCGATCGAGGAAACATCTCAACTTGCCTCGGAAGGGCATTCGACCCAAGGAGCCACCAGATCCTTAATTGACCTTCTTTGCCCTCCATCCTCTCCAATAAATTCCACTCCATCCACCCCCTCTTCCTCTTCTTATTTACTTCCTTCTTACCGTAGGTTTAGTTTCCAATAAAAATTGGACACAAAAATCGAGAGGCAGGAGAATTCCGTAAAGATACCTGCATCAGTTAGCTCAAAAAGCTTAGAACACCATCTTAGGTGGAGTACTTTACAAAAGGAGCTTGGCCGGTGTTCTATTAAGATGCGTAGATGAAGGAGAGGCTGAATTGGTTCTCAAAGAAGCACACTCTGGAGTATGTGGAGGCCATGTAAATGCTCAAGCCCTCGCCAAGAAGATCATCAGACAAGGGTACTATTGGCCTACTCTGGAAGAAGATTGCTCGATCTTTGTCCGGCACTGCCATCAATGTCAACTTCACGCCGACAAGATTCATTCTCCAGCATCTTCCCTTCACCCGAGTCACGCCCCATGGCCCTTCGCTATGTGGGCTTTTGATGTTATCGGACCCCTCGGTGACCCAAACTCCACAAACAAAACCAAATCCTTCATCCTAACTACAACGGAGTACTTCACCAAGTGGGCGGAAGCGGAAGCATACGTGAAGATCAAGGCATCAACAGTCTACACCTTCATCAAGCGCAACATCGTTGCCAGGTTCGGGATCCCAGGCGACATCATCACCGACAACGGACCACAATTCATCTCTCAGGAGCTGCGTGACCTTTGCAACAGGTATTGCATCAGATTGCATCATTCATCTCCATATTATCCTCAAGGCAACGGTCAGGCAGAAGCCACCAATAAAACCCTGATAAAAATCATTAAGAAGACTTGTAAGTCTAGCAAGTTCGCAGACTGGCCAGATAAGTTAATTGATGCTCTATGGGCCTACCGCACTTCTATTCGAACCCCAACGGGTCAGACCCCCTATGCCTTGGCATTTGGGATGGAGGCGGTAGTTCCATACGAAGTAATCATTCCTTCTCTCTGAGTCCAGATCGATCGAGAAATCCCAATGGATGAACGTCGAGATTCTCTTCTCGCGCAACTCGAACTCTTGGATGAAAGGAGGCTGGCCGCTGCCGAACATGCTAGATCTTACCAAAATAGACTTAAAAGATTTTACCAGAAGAGGGTGGTGGAGAGAAAATTCGAAGTCGGTGAGGTTGTGCTTAAAAGAATATTTATTAAGCCGGGCGGTCCCCGCTCCAAACTTCAACCTAATTGGGGGGGTCCTTATGTTATTTCGGCTGTTTACCCCGGTAATTCATATAAGCTAACTAATGCAGAAGGAGAAGAGCTAGCTCTTCCCTGGAATGGTGTATACCTCAAAAAATATTTCCCTTAAAACAAAAATCACAAAAAAATCTATAAAGTCAAAGGTGTGAAGTATAATGATAACATCCAACGCTTGCTTGTTCGGTACACCAATTTGTCACTTAAGGGAATAAGGATAGGCATCATACTGCGCACACTACTCGTCTAGTCTTGAGATCCGATGATCATAAGACAGAGAGAAAGCTAGGCAACGCTTGGCAAAGGAAGGTCAACCTAATCCCATTCTCTTCTTGTTTCGGTCCAGAATAGATAAAAGGGGTTAGAATGAGGAGTATCGAAAATACCCATTGCCCTAGTTGGAAAATGCCTCTGAAGGACTGACTTCTTGTTAAAAGAAAAGGTGCCAAAAGATGGGCAATGACCCCTCAGGTCAACAAAAAGAATAGACCTGTCTGAATGTGTACCAACAAAAGTCCAAAAGAAAAGGCTCCAAAAGATGGGCAATGACCCCTCAGGTCAAAATCAAGCAAAAAAGAAGAAAGACCTGTCTGAATGTGGGCCGTCAAAGAAAAGGGCTAGAAGGAAGGACCCAAGGATATCAAATCCCAAACAGGCAATGTGGGTATTAGTAGAGAAACAAGTTCGACATCCCTGAATTCTACTAAGGACTTACCACCAATCATCTTCCTTCTTCAACCTCCAAGGATAGGGTTGACCGACTAGGTCCAAGAAGAGCCATAGCCTATCGAAGGCAGAAGGTCAGAAGATCTCGGACTAGGCACTTTCTTACACGTGATGCCTACTCTTAACCCTTAGGTAACAATGAGAGGCACCTATGGCAAGCAAGGCAAAGGATGAGATGGTCGTGTCCTTCACACCGAACAAAAAAAAAATCAAATATTTCAAAAAGCACCAAACAAATCTATAAAGTCAAAAATCTTAAAAAGAGAATATGCAAAACACCAAAAAATCATAAAAGTTCCAAAACATCAAAAACATTATAAAACCATCAAAACCCAAAAACACCAAAAACATTATAAAACCATCAAAACCCAAACAAATCAAAAATCCCAAAACACCTAAAAATTTTCTTCTTAAAATGGCTAGCTGCCTTTGCATTCATGTTTAATTTCAGTCTTGCATACTTTCTTTTGTGCATACTTATGTTTTTCTGTTGTCTTTACCTTAATAAGGCCGATGTCCCTTGACAAAAGATCAAGGCAACTTTGCCCTCTCCTTGCAAGGGACTAAGCCAAAATAAAGTTCTAATATCTTCTCTCACGTGGATGCAGGAATAGGAGAAGGCATACCAACTTCTTATCCCCGGACACTTGGAGGAAGCAAAAACACAAAAAAATCAAAAATTGAAAATCAAAAAGTGGACTACCCCGACCCCTATTAGGACTTGCATTTAGTATTGCATCTATCAAAATAAATAGTATTTGAGATGTTGAAGACCTCAAGTCTAGAGGGGGCTGAGCCTGAGAACCCCTTCAACAAAATCAGTGAGGGCTCAGTCATTCCCTAAGCTTGCGGATAGGCCAAAGTTGAATATGCGGGGACGGTGGTTTCTTCATAGATGTCCTGACCCGTTATGTTCAACCTATATCTTCAACTATTTTCTTATACTTATTTGTATTTCTTTAAACCCAGCATGCATCATTTCATACATGCATCATCCCACCACAACCATTTCCTGCTTCCTTCTAGTCCCATCATGAACCTTTTTAAAGATGGTCTTTTATATCCCCTAGAGGAGGTCTTGTTTTTCCGAAAAATCGACTTTCAATATGTTTCAACGATGTTTTCATCAAAACAAAGAATGCTTTTCCATGTCAAACTAAACCGGTATTGTTGAGTAAAATCTTATGAATTTGAAGAACCCAACCTTGGTTGATTGGCTGTCTCCTCTTTACTTTTCGCAATTTACCGCATTTCTGCCGAGTCCAGCACACCATGCAGTTCGGGTCCTGGCCGGTAACAATTCTCCCCCACATGGGATTTTAGTTATTTTCAGTACTGTTTTTCTCTTTAACCAATCAACCAGAGGGAAGGTTTCGATAAGACAAAGGGTAATCTCGGAGTCCGGTAAAGTTTTATTCCACTCAACTAGGCCAATGAGGGCGTGTCTAAATCTACACCTTGGCGTCACTTTTCAGTCCATTACCACTTCATTCCGCTACGCCTCATTACGCTTCGCTACATTCGCCTACGCTTCATTCATGTCACTCCCCTACAAAGCCGACGCCAAGGCGAGGCAAGCTGTAGACACGCAATTTTGGCCTACTTGGAGAGCTCAAATTCTTGTTTTCATGAAGAATATTTGAGTAACCTTTCAAGGGAACCGAGTTTTCCGGAAAAATTAAGGTCTTTGGCGCACTTCGAGAAGGGCAAAACCCTGTGTATAAGGGCTCCTGGCGCCCTACTTATAGGGCACCAGGCGCCCTATAAATAGGGCACCAGGCGCCCTGTTTATAGGGCACCAGGCGCCCTATAAACAGGGCACCTGGCGCCCTGTATACAGGGCACCAGGCGCCCTGTATACAGGGCACCAGGCGCCCTATATACAGGGCGCCTGGATCCAAATTAAATTGATTTGACAGGTTGATTTGACCCCCCGCAGTGACTTGTCTTGTCGATTTAACATATCTCATGATGCTGGCGCCCCGTATATAGGGCGCTATGCCACATAGCACTGCTTTTCGGAAATGACCAAAGTGCCCTCTTTTGGGCTATAAATAGAGCCCCATTTGGAACTTAGAGGAGGTTCCAACTCCGTGCCACCCTAGAGATCATCCAACACTACGACTCCAAGCCATATTCACCCTCCAAAAGCCCCCAAACCGACCCAAAATCCTCCACCAAAAACCCTAAAACCTTCTGTTCTTGTCACCCAGAAAAAATGATTTTCCTCCAACTTTGAGAGCTTCTATCCGTCCCTCCTCCTATATCCAACACCCAAACCCTCTTCCATGAGCTTTATTTGAGTATTGTCTTCAAGGAGGAGCCCCTACTTCGTCCTGGAAGCCTCCCAGCACTCCGGAGCGGCGCCGCGAAGAGGAGAAGAAAATCTGTTCGGGCCAGACTTAGTGCCCGTATACGGGGCGCTTTGACTTGGTCAACGCGCCCTATAAAGGGGCACCTTCTGGCGCCCTATATACGGGGCACCGGGAAGGACAGAAGCTTGTTTTGTTATTTTTGGATTCCGATCATCCGTTTAATCGAGTTTTTGTCTCCCTTTTTCGCTTTTGCATCGATCATCAAGTTATTTAGCACGTCTTAGAGCATCTTTGCATTTCATATACGTTTAAAACCTATCAAAAATAGGGGTTGGGATTTCATCCCAATCCGGTTAGTCTTTTCCCATTTGCATGTTTGAATCTAAATTCGAGCTCGATGCTATGCTTTCGTTAGAACTAATGAAACCTTCACTTGTCTACATGTTTCCTTATGGACATTCTTAGGTAGATCCGATCGAGGCGGAGCTTCAACCGGATTGAAGGCAAGGGATTCACTAAGCTCTCTTCTTCCGGCCGGCCGAGAGAGGAGAAGTCGGAACTCAACAATCTACCCGCTTCCGGAGGTACGACGGTCATCTTTCTATTTCATTTTCTTTCATCCCACCATACTTTGGAACCTTTGGTTCCTGGCGACCACACACAAAACACACCACTCACCCACCGACACGAACACCGAGGCCGGGCGTAGGGGTTCCGGAGTGGGGAGATCCGCGGATGTCCCGTTCCGGGTGCTTACACTTTGTCCAGACCACCTAAACCCACTGTCAACCTCCATCCAAGAACCTTTAAAACCTCTCCAAAAAATTCCCACAAAAGTCCACTCCACACACCATTCATCTCCTCTAAAGAAGCTCTCAATATCTCTTGATCCCCCAAGAAACCCTCTTCATATGACTCTCTGATGAATGCCCTGAAGAGTCCCCTATGATGAGCCATGGCTGATGAAAACATCTAGAACATACAGAGGAGTTGATCAGGGCAATCTATGGCTTGGCACCTTAGCGTCCCAATGCGGAAACACTTGGTGCTTGTAGGATGTTAGGATTTCAAGAACTGAGCACTAATAGTCGGATCCTTCCTATCACCCCCTTCTAATCTCCTTAGCATTTCTTTTATTTTTGTTTGTATTCTAGCGTTCCTTTGCATAAGTCTTTCATTTCACCCATTTGCATCCTCATATATATAAAAAAATCTAAAAACTAGGGAGCTAAGAGTTAGTCCTAATCTAGTCGGTTCTTATCCTTTCGTCATTTTATGTTTCTCTCTTAGTCATGTTATTACACAACACCTAGCTCTAACCTTTCTTTCACTCATTCTCTTGCTATTGTTTTTTAATACGAACATTGTATGAAAAGTGGAATTTCTCCATCTTCTTCTTCTCGGCCAGTAGAAGAAGAGAAAGTTAGGCTCAAGTCATCAACCATTTTACTTATTTTCCCTCTTATGTTTTGAATTCTATGACTTCTAACTACCACACTCAACATTATACACTCTCCATGATTTTACATTGTTTTCTTCTTTTTATCTGACCATATCTTCTCCACTCTTTTCTTACCCTCCTTATCTTCAACATGACCCAAACTGCCCCTCAAGTGCCCAAGTGACATTGAGAGTCAATAGTTTAGGGATCAAGGTGTGTGTGGAAGTGTAAGAAAAGAAGTGAGAGGAGATATGGTAGATGCATGAGGAATGAAATCCCCACCCGTATCTCAATGATCGCCATTTCTTTAGCTCTCAATTTTTTTTTCTTTCCATCCCCTTTTTCACATGACTCGAATTGGTTCTTCAGTATTCAAGTGATACCAAAAGTCAAGCATCCAGGGATCAAAGTGAGTGTGGGATGAAAGGAGTGAGAGAGAAGGGAAACTCCAATTTTTAGCACCAAACAACCCTCTCAAGATTCATGTTCACACCATGAACTAGTTTCTTGTTGCCAAGTTAGCACTATCTAGCAACCTTTGACTACCTACATTGTCTATTTGGATTGTCTTGATCATCTACCTCCTCTTCACCTTGTCATTGCTTGCATTTAGCATCCAATTTAGAGTTAGCTAGAAGTTACATCAAATCGGTCTTAATTCTAACCTTAACTTTATATACTTAATTTAATATGGTATAAATTAGTAACAATTCGACATAAAATTGTGAAATCATATGTAATTTTGATAGAATACATAGATTCAAAGACTAGATTGATTAGTTACTTAATGATCCATGTTGGACCTAAACACTAATATAAGTTCTGTAGTTAGTTTTTTTTCTTGTGGACTGAAGTAACATATATAATACATCCCTTAAGTAAACACTAAATTGATTAATACAAAAATATCTTAATTCAATTAAGCACTTAATTTACCAAAAATTAAGAGGTTAGACATAAAATTTCTACTTCTAAACTTCATATTAAGCAAAAGAATGCCGCCTAAGTCAAAATAGACACTTCGTAAATATTTTTGAATATTGTGTAGTTTATCATCTCTTTGTGTGGAGGGGTGTGTTCGGTTCTCGGGCCAAACCTAAAGATTGGATCAAACCAATTGGTTTGAACTTGTTGATTTAGTCCTTGATTTTGTTTGTTTCCAGAGGTCATTCAAACCAAACCAAATTCATAAACGGAATTACTTGAAAATATTTATGTTACATAAGCAGTGTGAATTACATTTTAATGACTTTTTATTTATTAATAAATATCTTAGTAGTTATTAGTTTAAGAATAGTGACATACATAAATATATTCTTAAATCAGTTTGCAAATAATTGTCTATACCAAACGAAACCACGCTGACTATAAGCATCTTCTCATAAGTGCTACGGTACTACTACATTTCTGGGTATGAATGTGTTGGCCTTCCAACTTCAAACATTAATAGCTTATTTTTGGTAATAATATTAGACATCTCTATCACTCTTAACTTTGAAATTGTGAATGATATAAATCATTAAAAAATATTTTTTTATTAATTCTTAAATTTACAGTAAAAACAAGACGCTATATAGAATACAACTTGTCCACCTGTATCAATATTAAAATTGATATGCTATTCTTTAAAAAATATCAATATCTAAATTGATATACTACGTACCATTCTTGATACTCTAATCAAACAAGATATAAAACAATGAGTAGAGTAGAATACCCAATATAGGATTACTGTAACACACCCTCCCACCCACCCTTCGAAAGCCGATTTTGGTTATCAGAAGTGGTTCACAACGAGGGGTGCACACGAACCTATAAGGCCCATATTGATTGATGGCTCGGATGTTATGTTAAACTTATCATGTTTATATTTTAACAATTTTTTTACATTATCGAATATGAGGTTATTCTAACACAACATCACGTCTCGGGGAAAACATAAGCAGCCATTTTATCTTACCAAACATTTGTTCCCCATTGTATCTGAACCTAGCTAGTTACGTTGCCCTTTCTAATGGAGTCTTTGGTTGCATGATAATTTTTTTGTACACTTTCATGATAAAAAATTGTATTAAAATAAAAAGTGAACCAACTCATGACATAAAATTATCATGTTTGGAGGGATGTGATTACAAAAAAGAGTAACTACCACACATGACCAAAAAAAGTGGGAGACCACAAGAAAAAAGAAAGAGGTGAGACCCTCTTTTTTGTTTAAGAAGAAAATCACTTTCAAAACATAAAATTATCATGGTTGTCAAACACCTCTTTTAACAAATTTTCTTATAATTTTTAAAAATTAAAACAAAAACCTTCATTATCATGCAACCAAACACCCCATAAGGCGTTCAAATTATTGTGAATAAATCTTTTGCTTCATCTTGGTTTCCTTTTCCTAGCATTCCCCTCTACCCAATTCTAATTTATTGTGTGTGAATCTAGATTTAGATGTGATCAGATATTGTTTTCCAACTATTAAGAAACCAGTCGGTGGCAAATGCTGGTAGCTTTACAAAGCCAGGATGATACATAATAATTAATGATACTTCCTTGGTTTTTTCTCGATCGCTCGCAAAGGGGTGATCACATCCAGATTTAAAATTTTACACCCTGTTTAGTAACACTATTAGATATCTATATCACTATCAATTTTGAAATTGATATTGATAGGATCCATTAAGAGGTGTTTGGTTAATTGTATCAATTTTAAAATTTATAGTTCAAATAAAATATATTATGTAATACAAGTGTCCACTTATATTAATTTTGATATCGATATCTAATGGCCCGTTTGGTTAGAGTTTTAAATTTGATACTATATCAATATTGATATTGATAATTTTAGAGGTTGGAATATTAATATCAAAATTGATACAAGTTAACATTTGTATTACATAATGTGTTTTGTTTTCACTGTCAATTTCAAAATTGATATTACTAACCAAACACTTCTTAGTGATTACTAAGAATATCAATTTTAAAATTGATAGTGATAGAGGTGTCAAATAGTGTTACCAAACAGGGCATAACATTTGAAAATATTAATATCAATATTGATATAGTACCAAAAATGAAATTTTAACTAAACAGGACATTAAATTAACACATTTTAAAATTTTCTTACTAAAATTAACGCACAAAATATTATTTTTAAAAATACCACACGTTATTAGAGGTCGGATTCGCAAGAGAAAAGATTAAGTTTAATTTTGCCATATACGTGGTATGGTTAATTACAAAGGGGGAAGAGGAAAAGAGATCAGAAGAACCAAGTTCAAACGAATAGCAAAACTTGTTCTTGATCCGTCTGTTGGACTCAAGACTTGCGTCTATTCTGTGTCAGCCCACGCTACAACTGTACATGCTTATAGAAGAAACAAGGGCAACCTATCTTCTACAAAGCAAAACTCCACAAAGGAAGTGAGATTTCACCTCTCTCTCCCTCTCTCTGATTATTTACGGGAACTCTTCTGTGGGAGAAAATTACCGAGCTAGGGTTAAAGACGGCAGGGGATGCCCCACACCCAACAAAGGGGAGAGGACCTGACGGCACGCAGCGTGTGGCGGCGCCACCAGTTTGCGACGGCAAGTTAGCGGACGGCGAAGGGGTTCTCGCGGCGGCGCATGCGGGCTGCAGTCACGCGTACTTGTCCCAGTACACGAGCATGGTGATGCACATCTTCATGAGATAGAGCTTCCCCTTCTGCTGCCTCAGCATCCGCTTCAACCTGCTGATCCTCCCGGCCGTAATCGTCTCCATGGCGAGCTGATCTTCACGGCGTGATCAGACGGATTATCGGAGCGGGCGTATACATTTATCTGGGTCGGAGCAGGAGGGGGACTGGCCGACGACTGACGAGGCCGAGAGCGCCGATCGAACAGTGGAAGGGCTTGTGAAGCAACAGATGCAGAAGAGAGGGGAGGTATGCCTTTTGTCGACTCAAGAACTGATCCATCGCTTTCATGGCCGACGGCCACAGGGCGGGGCATTCCTATCCGAGCAAGAGGGGCGACATGTATGGTGTTGTGTGAAGCAAGGAATTTCATGCACTCTTTGGTTAGAATATTAAAAATAATGTTATATTCATTTTCATATTGATATTTCTAATGCCAAATTCTGAGATATAGACACATGTATTGCATATGTAACAAATTCAATAATTAGTATTAATAGTTAAACACCTCTTTCATCACTTTGCATCAATATTAATTTCAAAATTAACAACGAGCAGAGATGCGCTTAATACTCTTAGCAAGCAAATGCACGTCAGCTATCAAGCATAGTGCAATCTCTCCTCCCTATAGGTTAGTTATGGTCAAAGGGAACGAATTTGAAAAAAAAAATTTATTGGATTTCACCTCCAAGGAACGGGGGTGTTAATCATTCGGTTCATCTGCAAAATATCAAATCATGTTTGGATTTTGTTTGGGCTACCGAACAATTTAATTTCATTTTTAAAGATGTTTTAAGTCAAATTAAATCGAGAAATCGAATTACTTGTACTAAATTAAATATTTGTTTTCAGTTACTTATCAACAATGCATATTTTATCATAAATGTAATTTTTTAAAAAAATTTAAGTTAAAACTGATAAAATATATAAATATATACACTAAACTCTAATAGAATATAATTTGAAACAGAAAATAAAAAGTATTCACAATAATATATAACTTAAAAATTTTAAATTATTTTAAATAAAATTAGTTTTTGTTTTATTTAATTTTATTTGAAATATAATTTAATTTAGTTTCATTTAATAAAAAAAGTTCTAGCAATCCGATCAGATTGAAGGACGAACCGAGCACCGTATTAAAGAGGACGCACGAAGCGGGTGTCGGCAAGTCACACCGCAGGGAAAGTCGTCGTCGTAGCAGTGCCCATTGCGTCCCACGTGTCATTGTCGTGGACGCCACGTCGACATGCGAGAGACAGGCAGACACACACCCACGTGGAAGACGAAAGCTTCCGACATGCACCACGTGAAGACCACCGGGGTTTCACGTGCCCGCGGTGTCTCGCCGGCCTGCGCCTGCGGAGACAAGGCAGCGGATTGGCCTCTCTTCCGACGGAGGGAGGGACCGCAGCAGGGCGTGACGCGTCGTTTCCGGAGAGAGGATTTAATTCATTGCCGTAGGGGTGTATGGATTCCATTCCGATAACGATTAATGGGTTGGGACTTTGTTTTCATGTTTTATAAGTTATAAGAATCAAAATAGAATATTCTGATAACTTATCAGAATCAGTTAATTTTAATTTTGTTAATTTAATTTTGATAAAAATAAATATACATAAAATAAAGTTAAATAAATTATAAAATATATTATATAAATTGTTAACTTAATAAAAAAATTATAAAAATAATATAAAATGTTAATAATTATATATAAATTATTAACTTATTTTTAAATAAAAATTAAATTTTAATATATATTTAAAAATTTATTAGATTCGGATTCGATTTCGATAACGACTCAGAATCGAATTGAAATCGAAACATAGTAATTTCGTAATTATCGGAATTGGAATCGAAACTCTTTAACTCTTTAACTCTTTAACTCTTATCAGAATTAGAATCAGATTCTAATAGTTCAGCTATCAAATTCGACTGGTTTACGGTCCTAATTACTGATGAGTCACAAGTACTTCTTTAAAAATAAAAATAGTTAAAAGTACTGATACGAAATTTGACAAGTTCGGCGTGATAGAAAATGGTGGTTGATCCCTTGATATTTAAATTAATCATGCTCTCATCAGTTGTTCTTGAAAAAAAATATTTTTGTGACTCCGAGCAATCTTATTTAATTTTTATTTTAAGAAGTGGAGTTTGAAACCTCTTACACTGTGTAGTTCAGACATTAGCCTCACGAGTAGGTGTGTGCAAACTAATTAGTAGTTTGAAATTAGATTCGATAAAAAAATCTAGGTGCCCGTTTATGGTATTAAGAAAATAAATTTGAACAACAATATAAAGCTCAATTTATTAACCAGTCCAATTTGAGTACACCGGCAACGTTTGCGAGTAGCTCGGCTAATCACTTGATTGAATTCTTATTTTAAAGAATTAAATTATAAATATTAATAGTTTTAAATTATTATTTAAATGTATAAAATAAATGTTATTTTAAATTTAACTTCGATTGAATTTTTTATAAAAGTTAATTTTTTTTTCACAATGAATTTGAGTTTTATAACTAAGATAGTATTAAATTTAAACTCAAAATTTAGATTGAATGTGAGTTGATATGTTAGTTTAGCTCGAACTCAAATTTGACTCTATTAAATAATAACTCGTGATTGAATAATTGACGATCCTCACAAAAACTCCAAGTCTGAAACCACGCAAGCTAAACGAGTTAAACCTGTATCATATTAGTCAACTTGACTCATTTGCATCTCTTGTCAAGAGCTTTTGAAGGCGCAGATGAATACATGCAATTTTAATGTGATTATGACACCATCAAGATTCTTGAACAAAAGATCATGTTTGATTGGAGTATTGGATTAAACACGATAGTAATTGTGATATTACCATCATATACATGGTCTTTGTACCAAATATCAAATATAATATAGTATTATCTGTTAATATTGTATATCTTTACGTGAACTCCACAAAGAAAAATTGTTATGTCATATGGTAAACTAGTATAGCATAGTTCATGTATCCGAATTTCGATTATGATAAAGATTAAAAATGTAAGATGCTAATTAAGGTCACAAGGTGACATTTGATTCGACTCAAAGAGATATTAAAATTATTTATTTCACTTGTAAAATTTCTGATCAAACACAAAATCTTAGTTATCGCTATAAGAAAAATAGTTATTCGAGAGTACTTCAAAATCATCTTAAGAAAAATAGTTATTGGTTCAGTTCATCACCAATAACACAAAAATCATCGCCAAAATATTTTGGCGATGGTTTCAAAGCCGTCACTTGAGTTGAATGAGTATTAGTTAATATTTGTCGCTAGTAAATTATTAACAATAGCTAAAACCATCGCTACTTAGTACTTGCGATGACTTAGGGCCATCGTTAAAGTAGGAGAAAAAACTCATATTAAACAGTTAATATTAAGTAACCAATATTAAATAACGATAACCTTAGCTATTGCCAATATTAGTTGTCATCACTTAATGCTATTGATGACCTTACAACAAATAATTTAGAAATTATTTTATTTTATTTTATTTATTAAAATTAAAAATCTTTGAATACATAGATTTGTACAACATACTTAAGGTGTAAAGAAATTAAGATTGTATACAACTCTCTACTAAATGAACCATCATTTAAAAACAATCTATTTTACTCAAGCTATTCGTACAACCACATTAAATCACTTTTATATATAACTCATACAACTCGTTTATACAATCACAACCTACTTATATAACATTGCAACCTATACATACACATTGCCATCTATAAAACCTATCAACTTGGACATGCACATTGCCATTTATACAACATGTCAATCTGTACATACATGATGTACTCATTTATTCAACATACACATTTACTTAGTTTATACAACTTATTCATACAAGATCTAACATGTTCATGTAAAATGTTTACACAACACACACAATGTGAACCATAATAAATAACATTCAAAGTTACATACAATCAACATATTTGTAAAACATAAAAATGTATGCCATAAAAATATAGCATATGTCACACATCATCTCCACGAGACCCCTCCTCATCCTCTACATTCTCCTCCTCCTCATCTCTATCCCCCTTTTTTTGTCCCACCGGTGACGTCGATGTCAATTGATTAGTAAGTCTTGGTAATTTGTGTAACCCAAATTATTTAGTTAGCTAGTTGAACATATCATCAATTGACTTTTGCTGATTCAATAGTTACTTCTCCAACCCTTATATTCATGATGCAAAACTAGTTTAGTCTACTTCTTCAACCTCTCCACATTCTCCATTAACTCATAAACTGCAAAACTTGTAGCATCTCCACTAGTTCACCATACAGGGTGATGCGAGTATGTCTTCACACTACACATCAGACTCCTTTTGATTTGTCTCTACCCATGATGATAATAAAAATAACTTTGAGAGTAAATGATGATCATACTCTCATATGTTGGGCATTCATTAATTGTGTCATATTTTCTTAAAAAAATATTTTATTAACATTCAAATTTAAAAGGTAAAATTAGTCAAACAAATTAAGATTTGTAACCAAATTATCATCAATTGACAACTTTCCACGTTGTCCTAAACAATGGTTCCATCAGGTGCTTCATAAAGCTATATCCTCTAGAAGATCTCTAAATGTGTAGGAGGATGACCTTCCTTTGATATTTGAAATAATAATATCAAATTAGTATAAGATATGTTAACTCAACAATAAATTAATATCAATCAATAGATACTTACAAAATCTTTTTTCAAATAATGAATGTTAGTCCCTCCTCTTTTATAAGGCATAGATAGGTGAGTTCAATTGCCTTTATTTCTATCATTAGAGACCTACAATAAAATTCATAAGATTTTAAAAATTAGATGAACATGATACTTAAAGTAAGGAGAGTTTTTACCTTATGGTCATCTTGCCTCCATATGTCAAGTATGTGACACCATTGATTTAGATCAATCTGTGAAGGCATTCTATTATGCTTCCTCCAATGGACATCTTACAAAATACCAAAGTTACATTAACTATTAGAAATAATAGATAACAATAAATAAAAATAAGCTAAATAATTTCATTTCTTCTTTTTAAATGATTTTTTTGTTTTATTTACATGTCACTTATAAGCCTTAATATTTGTGCATCGCTAGATGCATTTCACTTAAACCGAAAGTGTTTTAGCATAATGACTGTATTTAAACATGTTAAAATTATTCAAAGAAACATTGCCATTAATTAGTATCTACTAAAAGAATAATATATTTATCTCAAGATCCCAAAAGATATCTTCATTCTTCTTGAGAAGAAGAGTGATGTAAGTTTGTTATCCTAAATTACAACACATTCTGTTGCATACTCCAACGTAAGTCATAAAATCTTGAGCACATGGGCCAATAGTTGACCCCCTACCAGATCCACTGCCATGGTTTGTGCAAGTGTTAATGTCCTCATAGTATATGCTTTCACAAGATCTCTCACAAGTGCAACTAATTAAACATAAAAAGAAAATATATTAGTAATTAATATATTTATGTATAAGTGTTTGACATTTATGGTGGATATATACATATGACATACAAAAATGGACTGTCAAACTGGTGAGGTGCTAGAGACAGAGTGGCTTGAGAAATACTTAGATGAATGGACTTAGTCGAGCAGCATCAAATTGAGATGAATCTGGTTGAGACCGATATCAACTCTGTGATCTAATTGGTTGAGTTGGACCTAAATGGGAGAGAGACGCACCAGCCTAAGGAGTCCATTGACTCTTAATAAATTTTGGTATCTACCACATAATAATAAATTATTATTATTAACTTATAATATAATATTTAATTTAAAATTTAAAATTTCAACTTTTATTGGTTGTGGAAGACTGTTCCAAACCCTTAAGAAACTATTTCCCCTCAAGACATGCTTCTTTGCCCCCTTCTATCAGGATCAGAATTGACCCGTAAACAACTAAAGAGTTTTTCACCCTAGGATTGGCTGATCCAATCCATATTTAATCAAGACCCAAGAATAGGTTCTTATGGGACTGTTTCCCCTCAAGAGCCCCCTTCCTTGCCCTCGCCCCCCCTGATCTGGATCAAAGTCAGCACCAAAACAAGGAGTTTTCCACTTGAAAGATTGGCCGATCCGATCCAGATTGGATCAACACCCAAGAACAATCCCTTAAGGGGCTATTTCTTCTTTAGACACCCCCTCCTTGTCTTCCTTTGATCTAGATTGCAATAGGCTCCAAATAGCCCCTTTAAGGGGTTTTCCTCCCAGAGGATTGGCTGATCGAATCCAAATTAGATCAGGACCCAAGATGAACAACCCTTAAGGGGATAATTTCCCCTCAAGACCCCCTAAAGGTCATAGAAATCAAATCAAACCAGTTTATTTGATTTTAGAGACTGTAGAAATCAAAACAATTTAGATCGACTTATCTATCTTAAAACCAAGGAAGGATAACTCGGGGGTCGGCCGCGGGTCGGCCGGCCCCCAACCCGGCCCGGTCGGGCCGGGTCGGTTTTATTATTTTTTTTTGAAAAAAAACAAAAAAAAACATGAAAAAATCATAAAAAATACCCAAAAATTAGGAAAAAATCAGAAAAAATACCCAATTTTTTTTAAGAATAAGAGATGTGATTTAACAAGATTCATTCAACATTCATTCAAACATTACATTAAATTGTTCTTCTACATAATGTATGTACTCTGCCCATGACATTGAGGAAGAGTACGACGCATTAAACATATAGACAAACTGATTATACTCTTCACTGCCTCGTACAATTGTCCTACGATAATTGGAAAATGAACCACCATAACTATCATATGAATACGTACTAGAACTATCTAATGAAGGCTGCATCATCCCATAACTCTGTCCTTGATAAGATGGGCACCAAGAACCCTGTGATGGTTCTAACTCTGCACCATACCCATGTTGTTTTGCCCCGTGGTCATAATCTTGTGTTGCGTGGGTAAACTGCTCCTCTTCCGTAAAGTGCGGCTGTTCTTTGTGAAGGGGGTGTACGTGGATTGGTTCTCCCTTGACCGAAGTGGTGCCGGCGGTGCTTCCTCTGCCTCTGCTGTACGTGTTGTCATCTCCGTCACTACTACTTTTTGACGTTGAATCATCCGACGTCTGATATTGCACTCGGATGTTAGGCTCCGGTGTATCTTCCCTTGTCTCGTCAATTGTGTCCAGATCAGCAATATCAAGAGGGTCAGTTGCAACCTGTTTACCTTTGCCCTTTGATTGCCTACTTTGACGAGAAGATTGTCCAGTTTTTTGCCTTTTCGCCACAGAAGGAGGGATTCGAAATTCCTCGGAAAGAGGAACATTGTCAAGTTCCCCTTGAGCCCATTCCCGATCATCGGGGTCGAAGCCGGGTCGCGCGACCCCCTCCCGGGCCGGCTTGGAGTCGGCCCGGCAGGGTCGATTCCGGGTCGGTCGGCCCGGAATCCGGCCGGGTCGGGCGACCCGGGCGACCGGGTCGCCGACCCGGCATACCATGCTTAAAACTATTATAATATATCAGAAAATGAAAGTGATGATTAATAGAATCATATCAAGAACAACTCCAAAAAACTCAACCAACACAAATATAAATTTAAACAACTAGATCAAGATCGGATTAGCCTAGTTGTTTTAAATATCTATTTGTATTGGTTAAGTTTCTTAAAGTTGTATGTCTTCATCATTTAAACCAATGATTATAGATACATTAGCAAGTTGTTCTTGATATGGCTCTGATTCATCATCACTTTTATTTTTAGATATGTTATAATAGTTATGAGGTAAGAATTTTACCAGTATTACATATCCCTAATTCAAATTGTCATTTACATAAAAACTTTCTTATACTTGACTTGCAAGTGCAAATGGTTCATTGGTTCCTAATTTTTTTTTATATTTAATAATATAAATCCATAATCATTAATTTTTAAACCTTGATCCTTATTACACATATCTCACCATTTACGTTCAAAAAATGTTAAGCGACCATTCCTATCAAACAATATCTCAAGTACATCAAATATTCATCCATAATTGTTGTCACAACAAAAGTTAAGTTTGGTATTCACAATGACACCACATAGTTCAATTGATTTGATGTAATATGAATCTATTGTGCAAAATCTGAGTACATTGCAAATTTATCTAGATAATGATGGTGCAAATCATGATGGCGTGAATGACAAAATCTCAAGCTCCTTAGGTAACTAGAAGAGCCTATATTTTTTAACTTATGAATGTGTGATCTGAACCATATCAAAAAATTTTGTTTTAAACTTACTCTATTATTAAAAGCATCATTATTTTCTTGAAGAATATAATTTATATCATTAGTTTGATTTAAAACATATGCATGAATTAAATCCTATTCTTTTCTAATTAAAATTCTAGGCACACATATGCATTTCTATGGAGGCCAGTTGGTTTAAACATTGAACCATCTTTGGGATGATTTTCATAAGGACCACCATCACAATTTTGATCCCTACTATGTTTGTTCACATCATGCATATATGTAAAAATAAACCAAGTATATCTCTTAAGTAGCTTTGGGGAATTGAACTTTCAACCCTTGTCTTGTTATCCACATACTCTTTAAGGCTCTTTAAATAAATTTCAATTAGATATATCTACTGATATTGAACTGGTCTAGGCATTCTAGCCTCATATGCCAAATGCACAACCTAAGTGTGAATCACAACATTAAAAAATTATGGTGGAAAAAGTTGTTCCAATTTACCTAATATTATTATAATATTAGATTCTCATTCTCTCAAGATGCTACTATCTAACACTTAGCACAAATGATCTTAAAGTACCAGCACAACTCTACTGTGGGACTGATTACAATCTTTCAATACAATGTCTTGAAATGTCAGAGGAATAATGATTTACATCATGTCATGACAATTATAAATTTTTAATTCACTAATTGTTCTACTTGTTACATCTACACACCTACTCAAATTTAAAGAATAACCATCTTGCACTCGAATATTCTCAATAAAATAAAGTATCTAAGATATTTATTCACTGCTAAGCATACAAACAACATCTACAAACTGTGATGAACCCTTATGTGAATGTAATTTTAGATGAATCTTTAGATCCACTAAATTTTGTCCTAAGTTTAAGATTATATTCAACATTTCCTGATATGTTAAACATATATAGTATATTATCACACATTATTTTCATTGTATATGAATTTCAAATGATGATGGATAGTTAGAGATGTCTAATACGGTAGTTGTTCAAAAAATGTCTCTTTTTTCAACTTTTGTTCTTTGAAAATTTCTTCCTTAAATTCTCTAGATCCTTCTTAAATGGTTTCTCAAATATAATGACATCCATTGACTATTTTTGTCATCATAACTCATAATTTGAAAACATTTTTGATGTTTCCTTTTTACACTATCGACCACCAAATAGATGGTCGTATTAATTCTTTCTCGACTTATGTGCTATTAGTAAGAACCGATGATATCCTAAAAAGCATTGTTTTTTACTTAATAAGTCAAATAGAATTTGTTTCTTCATTATAAATCAGACATGATAATTTACCTTTAGTACTCTATCTAAATAAATTTTTGTATCTTTGAAAATCATTTATCATCTAAAGGACTATGGCTCCCATTATAAAATTATTATTGTTTAAAGCATTTTATGTCTACAATCGATCTTTCATAAATCCTTTAACTCTTTCACAAACAGTTAAAAAAATACATCACTATTATTTTCAGGAACTCTTGATCTATGTATTTGTATGGAATCGCCTTATAAAATTTTGTGCAATAGAAGCGACGATTCCTATGAGTTCATGTTGATCTTATCTCGATTGGAACTGAACGAAAAAAATTGAATAAAAATTAAAATGTGTTTGAATATACCTATTATGGATTCATATAATGCTAGGGAGAGAAAGAGAAAGAGCTTCTCAAGCTCTTCAAACAGTTCAAGTGCCCAATCTCAAGTAGTATCCGCACAAACTTCATCTATAGACAACTTCTTCCTTGCACTAGACTCAAGAACTCTTCCCGAACAAAGCTCCACAATGTTGAGGACATCCTCTAAAGAGAGAAGTAAGAAGGGAGGAGATTGAGGATGTGGCTCTCACTCTTACCTTGATAGGGTTTGGCTGGAACTAACACTATTTATAAAGAAATTAGAATTTTTAAAAAAACTAAAATCTTTATAAATTATGCTCTTGCCCATGGACTTATAGATAAGTCATTAAGTGTGTAACATAATATACCCAATAGCCTATTTTGTTGTAGCATAATTAAAATAGAATAATTATATTTAATTAAATTTAATATGTTATCTGATAATTAATTTAACGGCCTATTGATTATGAAGGGTATAGTCACATCCCATGATGTCAAATGACTATGAGAATAATCTAATCTCTATTGAGCCTTTCTGACATCAATTGTCATATAGATACAAACCTCATCTATTTAATGTCCAAGTCAGATTCTATGATTTTAAAACCATTAAAAAAATTGATGGCACCATGCACTACACCACCTATTGCAGCATGCCCACATGATCTCGCATAGCACACTAGTGTGCTTGGTCAATAAGCTTTATCTAGGATCCAAGGTGCAGCCCTTACCGTGTGTTCTTCGCCCGACAAGGCATGACAAAAAGGTTTTGGAAGCCATGACTTTCAAGGTCCATATCTTTTTATATGAAAAACATAAAAATCAAAAAATTATGTGTTTGAATCCTCATTGAATAAGAATTCTAAATCTAGCAGGTTTATCTTCTGAAAAAATCTTGATGATAGTAAAATAGAGAGAAGAGGGCGATGCCATCAAAATAAAAAATAGGGGTCCACTGGATATCCTAACCTATTCTGAGCATTCCATTGGTAAGAAAAATTCTTAAAAATGTCATATATAATCTTTGTCCAACAAGGATTACAAATACATCATTTTTATCTCTTAAATTATTTAAAAATACTAAAATAAGATGGAGAAAGTGCCGCCACAATTAGGGTTCCCGCTATCGGAATATTCTAAAATCTATGTCCTCCTTCACAAGGGTTTAATTTCTTCGAAGAAAAGATGTTTCACAAAGTTTCCAAAATCGGGTGACTATTCAGGTATGATAGAATCACCATATTTTAGGGCCTCTCCCAAACTTTACAGAGGCTCAAAATTCAAAAAATTTCTGAGTTGGAAAGCCATAGTCACGATATTCTACCAATGACAACCAATCTCAAATCCATATCACATACAAGTTATGGTGGCCTCAACAAAATGAAGGTTTGCACAGATTTAGGAAAACAAAAATACTTGAAATCACATTGATTTGAAGTAGGTTTCAACCGAGACTTGAACCTAGATCTGATACCAATGTAAGAAATTTCTCTAAAATATTTGGTGTAGTGACTTTGTGTTCATTTTGATCTTGTCTCAATCAGAATCAAACAATGAAAATCGAATACTGATTAAAACATGTTTGAATATACCTACTTGGGATTCATATAATCCCATAAATAATAAAAGTAAGAACTTCTCAAGCTTTTTAAACCATTCAAATACTCAGTATCTAGTGGCATCCACATGAACTTCTTCCGTAGACAAGTTTTTTAAAAACTATTCTTGAAAGAAGCTCCACCACTTCGAGGAAGTCCTCAAGAAAGAGGAGGAAGGAAGGAGGAGATTGTGGACATAGTTCTTAACCTTGGCTTGATAGAGTTTGGTTGGAAGTACCACTGTTTATAAAGTAATTACATTTTTTTGTAAAATTCTAAAATCTTTATGAATTACGCCCTTGCCCCTATACTTCTGGATATGTTCTTATACATGTGACTTACTAGGCCCAATAACATTGTTGGTTGAGGTCTAATTAAAATAGAACTATTAAACTAAATTAAATTAAATCAGTTATTTGATAATAGATTTAACAACCCATCGATTAATAAGGGTATAAGTCACATCTCATGGTCCTAAATGACTATAGGGAAAATCTTTTCTCTATTAATCTTTCCATCATTAGTTATCGTATGGATATAAACTCTCATCTATTCAACCTTCTTGTCGGATAGGAGTACAACATCGACTATCAACTCTTTAGCATATCAACTATTTGAGATCATGTACTTACAATTAGATTAATTAAAAAACTCCTTTTCTAATTATTCTCTCTACCATGGTTAGAGATTTATAGTACTATGTCATAGGATATTCACTCTCACTTATCGAGAATGAACGATCTCTTGTTATCTGCTCAATTACTTCCACTCAAATTTCTTTGTACCAAATCCATTATTGTATTGGACCATATAATCGATGATCCATAGGTCAATGGTCAAAACACAAGATCAGTCCAAAAGCCATCTTTTGTGACTCAAGTCAAAGGTCTAACCATGCAATTGTGATAATAGAAAACCTTAATCGATAGTTCAATAAGATATCATTCAAGATTTCTAATTTGGTCAATTCAGTGAACTCATTCAATTAATGAGCATCTGTATTTATCTCTTAGTGTCTCCACACTAATGACCAATGAAATTAGTCATCATCATCGCATGAGAAAATATTACATACAATAGTCTATCTGGATCTTTGATGTGCCGTCTCAAGGATCTTATGATTAGGAATATTTAGATCACATACCTCTAGATGATTGATCTCATCATGATTCAATCATCATTACATGTGATTAAGGACTTATTATGATATATGTATATAATAAGAGTTAGTAATGAAGATTTATCTTTATCTATTTAATCAAATAAGATATTTCTAGAAATGTCATGATTGACTTATAGAGAATACATTTCTATCAGTATTAACAATGATATCATTGTATATGTGAGTTTCATAAATATTTATAGTGATAAGTTATATATCATTATAACAATATGCCAAAATACTATACTTTGAAGACATGTTACCAAAAGGGTTAAAACCGTTTGAAGCCAACTCAAGTTGAATGGCATTTATCTAACACAAAAATATAGATACACTTCACTTTCTCTTTTATAAGAGGGATAATAGGCAAGATAACACATTTCTCCAACCAACTGATAAGATCATGGCTATCCATGACATGATCCACTTAATTGTGTAAGTTGATATAAATAAACGCTACAACATATCTTTTAATGAAAAATAATGTACAAATTTTTGTACTACCTTTTTACTATTATTTTAGGATCATCTTTAATTTAGGGCGCCACATTATAGACAAACAATTTTATATTTATTATCTTTTCAATAAATAATATAATTATTTTTACATACATCAATTTTCTCAAAACTAAGTCTTGAATCTTTGACATTTTGTTTTTCATACCAATTGTTAGGAACACTTACATTACTAGATAATACTTTTAAAAATAAAGATAATATCATATCTATATATTTTCCAGTGAGACTGTTTATCGACTTTAGTTGAATCAATTTTAATATAAATACATCTTTGTAACCTTCAAATAAAAATGTTTCTACATCTTTTAGCATCCCTAAATATTTTAGAGCCTTTTCATTTAGTTCATTCTCAATATATGGGGCAGAAGATTGATTTTTTTGAATATATTAGAGTATTTCCATCAAATCATCTTGTGGTTTATTTACTTGTGCATCATTCTCATTAATAAAATAAAGTTTGATTTTACCATGGTATATCTATAATTTAACTATATGGCACCATATATGAAGTGTTCTTTCACATTATCACTTTTTAAAATGAAAATATTGTAACAATTTTTACATGAGCATAAGATTAAATCATTGCGTTGTCCATGTTTATATTGAGTCCTACACTCAAAAAGCGTAGTCTAAGAATTCTTTGATCCCTCAAAGATACTTGACCTAATATGTTAAGAATATCTATTCAAGACTTGTTTAAACTACTCATTTGGTTTAATATAAAAGAGAAATATAAATAGAAGAATATATTTAAAAAACAATTCCTAAAATGATGTGTGAAAAATTATAATGTAAACAATAGTTCAATGCAAAAATGAACTAAAAAAATTGATATTAAAAATCTAACCAAACTTCCTCCAAATGAAGTCTTGAATGATGAACTTATATAAAACTTTTTGACAAGAAGGAAAAGAGAAATATGATTAGATAAATAGTTCATTGGTTTAGTTTAAAAAGCCTAAGAAATCAAAATACTTCTTTTATTTGAATTATCAATTTGGTTTAGGTTGAAAGAGCTTAAAAATTAGATCAAATTGTTTGGTTTGAAAGGCGTGTATGGTTTAAAAGACCTTAGAAATTAAACCAAATCAGTTTATTCAATTTACCAATTTGATTTGGTTTGAAAGATTATTGGTTTGGTTTCGTTTGAATGGTTTTAAAAGCCAAACCAGACTAAATTGTTTTACTTGTTTGGTTCGGTTTGAAAGATTACTAGTTTGGTTTGGTTTGAAAGGGCTTAAAAGCCAAACCAAACCAAATTGTTGTACTAGTTTAGTTTGGTTTAAAAGGTTAGTTTGGTTTGAAAGATCCTAGAAATCAAACCAAACTAGTTTGAAAGGGCTTAGAATTATTGGTTTCTTTTGGTTTCAAAAGGCTTACAAATCAAACCAAATGATTTGGTTTCGTTTGAAAGGGATTAGAAGCTAAACCAAATTAGTTATGAAATGACCAAGAATTGAAAGACTTTAGAATCAAGCCAAACTGTTTGGTTTGATTTGTAAGCCCTAGATTTGTATTGGTTTGTTTTGGTTTGAAAGGCATTAGAAATGACACCGAATAGTTTTATTCAGTTTATTGGTTTGGTTTTGATTCGAAAGACCTTAGAAATCAAACCTATTTACACATTTATAATTGTTTTGGTTTTCACCTCCTCATCATGTAAATTGAAACAAAAATAATTATTTTAAATATATAATAAAATATTTAATCATAATTCGATAAGCGTGTTTATTTTTTAAATTTGTAAAAAAAATAATATAGACCGCACATGATTATTGACATTGAATGAATTTTTTTTCAAAATTTAATATTTATTTTTAAAATTAAATTAGACAAAGAATTTAACAACAAATTTAACATTTTAAAATCATATGGATATAAAACCTAAACGAACGAAATTAAATTGATGTTCAAATGAACCTTAAAACATCTAAAATGTGAAAAACTACACTTAAAAAATCAAACAAAACAAATTAGGGCTGGTAGGTACCTCAACAAGAAGATTGGGGGGTGTGAGGAAGGTGGCAGTAATAGCAATGATAATGTCATGTGAGAGAGGGAGTGGTGCTAGTGGTCTCTCATGGGTTAGGGAGAGAGAGAGAGAGAGAGAGAGAGAGAGAGAGAGGCAACAATGGTGGCAATGGCAGAGCACAATGAGAGAGAGAGAGAGAGAGGCCACAATAGTCCGCTGAGATCCAATCGTTAAACGGTCAACTTTCGTCATGTGGCTGTTACTACTATTTTTTATTGACGATGCTTCTTCAACCATTGTCACTATTTATGTAAGAATGTCCAAACTCATGTTTGGGTATTTTTATCCTGCACTGGTGATGGGTTTTGCCCGCCATCACTAGTATGTGCTCATTGGCGATGACATTTATATAACTATTGCTACTATGCATTTATTGGTGATGGCTCTTATATAGACGTCACAAAACACCCTTATTTAGGATGACATTTAGGAGTCGTCGCTAATACCCATTGCTAGTAACATCCACCTCTGAAAAAATATAATGGACCACTTAAAAGTAAGTGATTTATCAGAAAGTGATTGTTATATTTAGATTGATAACCAAATGTCTCAATGTGCAACCACTTACCAATCTAGATGTTAGGCAACAATTAAACCAAAACAAATGAGAACAAATCAAAATTACTTTTTTCCAATTTTATTTTAAAAAATAAAAATAATTGAATAATTTTTAACAAAATGACTTTTTCTTTTATTCAAACGATGATGCTTCAACCAGAATATCCACCATACATAACCTTAGCATACTAATTATATTGCATTTTTATTTGTGAGTCTATTAACTTACAATGAGACCATAAAGATCAAATAATAAATTTCTATTCTTTCTCAGTAGATAGTACAAAATATTTTTCAAATATACCCATGGAATGTTGGGCTAACCCAACTTAAATTGATTTGGTCCCGACTACTGCCGAGCAACCTAACCCTTGACAACCCAAGCAACATGCCATGGTTAGCTACTACTCGCATCTTTCACCCCCTAGGCCCCTGGGGCCTCTATAGGACTACCAAGGGGCCTTCTTACATCCCCACACCCTCCCACCCCATACTCTTTCACACTCTCACTCTAAGGATTCTCTCTAGCTATTTAGTTGCTCTATATCTTTCTAAAGTTCTCAATTTCTCATTGCATTCCAAGACTCTCTAAGTATTCTTGTTTAATTAACTGTCTTACTAACCCTATTATGTTAAGTTTATTATTTAATTATTGTAAAATTAATTTTTTATTAATAATATCTTTTTCAAGTTATGACACCCAAACTATCAGCACAAGATGAAGTGATCTATTATGTTTCATTGTAAGTTGATAGCCATGGAATAAAAGAAAATGCAATGTAAGTATTCTGATATGGTTATGTATGGTGGAGTTTCTAGTGGAACCATCATCTTGTTTAAATTAAAGGAAACATCGCTCCACGCAACCTTGCTTCACCCAAGGTAAGAGCAAAATTGTGTACATATTCACGATCAATTGGATAAGTGACAAAGGCAACTACACAACATAAGAATATCATCTAAGAGGATATAACTCAACCTTCTAGTCATAAAGTCAACATCTACAACACTAATCAGGGTGCTCGACAGGTAGGAGTAGTAGATTATCAAAATATTTTGATGATATGTTTAGTTTAATTTATAATTAAGTCATCAATATCAAATTCTCTACATCTTTTAATATTTATTCTTTTTAGTAGACAAATTGGTCAGTACCATAGAAGCTAGCTAGAAGTCTTTTGTAGAAGAAGACAAACCAATAGATATATCGAACAATGTTTTGGAAGTGGACAAGGAACTACCAATGAAATAGAACAAGTGATTTATAAGCTCACAAAAGACAATGACCCACAAGTAGGTTCCATAGGTCCTCAAGTCACCAAGACAATATATAAATAAATAATGATGATAACATCAATGAAGAATATGAAGTTGTGAAAGAAGAAAATTTGTTGAGCCACTTCTAAGTAATTTTTATAGTAGTATACTAGTCAATGCTGAAAACGGGTCGTAGTATGAAGAGATGATTAACAATAATGTGAATACCAATAAGGAAATTCTTGGGCCAACTCAAAAAAATTTACAACACATATTTACCTATAGAAGTAGAGAAGTAGAAGACATCAACGAGTACATCATGATATTTGAACACATTTAGGTTAAAAGATGATGAATCCTAATGACTGATAGTTGGACATGTATGCTTAAAATAAAGTTTCAAAATTTTTTTCTTAAACATATTTTTCTTACTATTGTATGTTATATTTCTTAATAGATATTACTAAAAGGACAATGATAAACTTCATAATGTATTATCAAGCTAGAGCCATATTCTAGAAATCAGTAGAAACATCCGATTAGGTAAAAAATGTCAACTACTTAAATGAATTGATTGACAACATCATACATGAGATATGAGAAGATCGAGTTGTTCAAGTTGTAATTGACAATGCAAATGCCTTTAAAGTAGATGAACAATTGCTAATGATCAAGATACTACATTTATATTTGGTACCATATTTGGCACATTTATTTGATTTGATATTAGAGGACATATGTAAAGATTCTTAGATTGACTTGATAGAAAAAAATGGCACAATACATATCATCCTTCATCTACAACCATAGTTTCAGCTTAAACCTGATGTGTACGAAGGGCTGGGAGCTCTTAATGTCAAGTGCAATGAACTTTACATTACACTACACATATCTCTTGAGAGTCTAATGCATCAAAGCCATGCTCTATTGCAAACGATCATTTCACTAGGATGATTAAACTAGATTAGCTAAGCTAATTATTCTAATAAGAGGAAGGATAAGAAGGAAGAATAGAGACCTTAAAGAGTGGTGGTTTATGAAAGGTTGTAAGGAAGTCATCCTCTATAATGCAACCCATAATAAATATATTTAGAATAGTTGATGGGGATAAAAAAGTAAAGATAGAATACCTACATGATTTAATTAAGTGAGCAATGAGCAAAATTTTGAAGTAATTGGGTTCACTAAATAGTGAGATGTTATCGACCATTTGTGGCAACAGACCTTGCATCATCCTCTACATGCAACAAGTAATATTTATTATATTAAGTTCAAAGTTTTTAATATGCATGGTAAATTATTTAATTAAAAAATTAATCTATTTAGGTTATTTTTTTAATATGAGATATGTTTTTAGAGATGCCTTCAATGTATCTAATGAGATTTTAGAAGGTGTGCAGATAATAATCCAAATACATAGAGATGATAGTTGTTCATTTATTATATTAAATAAGTTGCTTGACTACAGGTTAAGATCAATGCACTCTGGGGCTTCAAGAGTATAAAGAACAGTTATGTTATTAAGCCTTGGTATACTCAAATGTTACTTTTTTATTGCTATTCAAGATCCATGTTCTAACATACAAGAATCACGTATAGTTGACTAGTGGATGTATCATGACAATGTAGTAGGATATGAAGACCTAACCATTGTTACAATAAAAGTCTTGAACTAAACTATATTAGTTTCATGATGTGAATGAAACCAGTTGACGTTCAACCTAATCTATACAAAGTAAAGTAATATGTTTACATTAAAAAGGTTGGAGCAACTAGAGTCTATTGTCACTACAATACATGTCTGTAGTTAAAGCACATATAGGGCTTGAGGGACTCTCAAAAAGAAGAGCAAAGATAGAGAGTTGAAGTTATGGGTAGGCAAAGTCAACTCGTGACTATATCTATTGAAGATATAGATTTTGATGAAATCTTCAATAAGCAAAATTCATTATAAGCATTAGTTAATGATAAAAATGGATAATGAGAACCAATGTTTAACGTAAAACACCAAGCTTGGGCTACAAGCTATAGGAGTGCTAGACAATGTACCATTATTAGAAGATTTTTGAATTCCTTTGTCACTATCAAAGAGGCAAAAGACGAGAGATAGAACAAGATGAAAAATATATGAATAAAAGTAAATAGAATATAACTGATTCTTTAGAAATTGTAGATCAAAATATAATTCATTGAATACAAGAAGAGATGCTGGAGCCAAACATCAGTATTTGGTATCAAATGTTAGATGTTTTAACCCTAAATAGTAGCAATGATGATCTGTTCGATGACAAATGTGCATCTCTAACACAAAAGGGTGTCTAGAAATCCTTAGTTATTCCCTTACTAGTGTACTTTATGGCTGAAGAGTATTATATGCATGTCACTCGACATCGTGATCATGGTATACAGATGCAAAGTAGAGAAGACACATAAGGAGATGAAGATGATGATCGTCAACATTATCAGTGTTATGGACTTAAGTGATCTCAAGATTTTTGAATTCTCATGTTTCTCCAAGAGTATTATAAGATGTTTCAAGATAGTTCTGGTTTTGGTAGTTCCATACACTCTATTTTTCATACTTATGAGAATGAAGCTTGGAAAGGATATTCTAAAATAATTGCAGTAGTGAGTTTAGAATATAATCAACATCTATAGATTTTTGAGGTAACACACTCTTCTTAAATATCTTGAGAAGAATATATAAGATATGTTACAATGTGTATTTTACCTCCCACCATTCATTCATTTCTTTTCATGTATATCTGTATTATGTATATTCTGCGTATCCAGTTCACCGGTTCACCCAAACTGGGTTTTTTACTTTTCTTGGTGGGAATCACTTGTTGTAACATTTTTACATTCATTTATATACTAAAAAATAGAACACACTTGACATTCGAGCTATTTTCCCCAAATCGCTATGTCATTGAGAAGCGCTGCTTTCGTCTTCACCAAGCTCAGCATCTACATCTCTTCAATTCCTTTCTTCACTTGGTATCAAGGCCATAGATCTATGGCTTCCGGTTCAAATGCTTTAGCTATCTCAGCTTCAATTTTGATCCATACGTGATGGTGCGGTAGATCCAATTTTGCTCTACCCTTCTTACAATGTAGGTATGATACTTGTTTCATCCCCTCTATTCAGAAATAATTACATAGCATGGCAACAAGCTATGATCATAGCTTTATCTGTTAAGAACAAGCTTGGTTTCATCAATGGATCAATTACAGCTCAAAGTTTCAATGATGAGACATGCAATATATGGAGGAGAGCCGATAGCATGGTCTTATCATAAATTTTAAATTCAATACATCCCAATCTGATTTCGTCTATTCTATATGTAGAAATTGTTGCACATATCTGGTTGGATCCTAAGGAGATGATCTTTCCTTCAAATGGACCAAGGATGTACTCTTTAGAAAAGTTTATAGTTAACCTTCAGCAAGGAAATGATTTCATCACAAAGTATTACTCAGTTCTTAAGGGTTTATGGGATGAATTAGCTTAATATGTGCCTGAGATTTCATCTATCACCCAAAATCACAAGAAACTCATACAACTCTTAATGGGATTGTTTGATGATTATTCACATGTTAGTAGTCAGATTATACTGTTAGATCCTCTCCCTTCCATTGGAAAAGCTTATGCACTAGTATTGCAAGATGAAGCACAAAGAACACTTTACTCACCTACTCAATTAGAAGTTTCAGCTATGAGTGTTAAAGTGGATAAGAGAAATCTACAATATGCTTATTGCCATATTAAAGCTCACACGAAAGAGCATTGTTATTGTTACAAGTTAGTAGGATATCCAACTAATTATAAACGTAGAGGTACAAATAAAGAAAGTCAACAATAAAGTGTCCAACACTCGGATGGGACTCTATGCTGACTAGTGAATAGTATAGTCAACTTTTGAAGCTTCTTAACTCAGCTAATGTTCAGAATCATCAAATTAATATGGTAGATAAAATTGGCCATTTTTAGATTGGATTGTAGATTATGGAGCTTCAGCTCACATAACTTCAAATTAAATTATAGCTAAAAGAAATACTACCAAACAACAAGTGCCTCTGCCGAGCAATAGCACCCTTCTGGCCAGTGGCACAAGTTCTATACATTTAACAAATAGCATTAAACTCAACAATGTTCTTCATGTTCCCAATTCTTTTTTTAACCTACTATCAGTTAGCTAGTTGACTAGAAATTCAAATTGCTCAATGACTTTCTTTCCAACATATTTTGTAATACAAGATTTAATGTCGAAGAAGATGATTGGGTAGGGCCATGAGTGTGGAGGATTATACTATTTTAATCTAGATAATGAAGTGTGTTTCTTGACGGTTCATATTAGTGAAATAGAAAAATGGCATCGGAGATTGGGGCATTTGTCTAATGCTTGCCTAACTGATTTAGAAAATTTACTTTCATGCAAAATAGATACTGAGTATAATTATACTGTATGCCCTTTGGCTAAATAGTGTAGACTTCCTCTCAAGGTTAGTACTAGTCATATTGAGAGAGTTTTTGAACTTCTTCACTAAGAAATTTGGGGCCCATACCACATAGAGTCAAGGAATGGAGCTAAACACTTTCTTACTATTGTTAATGACTTTAGTTGTTTTACATGGATTTTACTTATGAAATTTAAGTCAAAATTTTGCATTATATTCATGAATTTATTTTCCTTATGTTCAATGCTAGTTTTAGTCCTTAGTTAAACATGTCAGAACCGATAATGGTTTAGAGTTTTTCTCAACTGATTTCTAAAAACTTTGTGTTTCAAATGGAATTCAACATGAACATACTTGTGTGGCATCCTCTCAACAAAATGGTGCAGTTGATAGAAAGCATAGACACATTTTATAGTTGCTAGAAGCCTTCGGTTCCAAGCAAAATTGCCAAAATATTTTTGTGGAGATTGTGTTAACAACCACTTATTTGATTAATAGATAACCATCATTCTCTATAAAATGAGACATACCATATGTAAAATTGTTCAAAGAGTTACCTGATTTTGGTCGATTAAGGGCTTTTGGATGTTTAGCTTTTACTTAAACCGGGCACCTAGATTTTGATAAGTTTAATCCACATAATAAACAGTGCATACTTATTGGGTATCCGACATCTCAAAAGGCATATATGTCGTACAAAATTGAATATTTAAAAGTGTTTACAAGTAGCGATGTGATTTTCTTTGAACATATTTTTTCATTCTATGATGAAGAAAATAGCATTAATGATGTTCTAGTTTCATTATATATTGTTGAGAATGCTCTAGCACATAAAACTATTAGTAAAACTATAGAACATGATCATCATGGGTCTATTCCAATCCCTACCAGTGTTGATGAGGTTGTAGAAGAACACCAATCATAAACCATTAGTGACACTGATGCTAATAATCAATCAAGGTCTTCACATAACAGCAAAGCTCTTGCTTATTTAAAGAACTGCTGTACATATTTTAGTAGTAGGCTTATTAGCCAAAATGGTATATCCAAGGTTAAATATCCATTGAAAGAAAGTATATGATACACAAAATTCAAACCACATCATGTTAACTTCATGAAAAAAATCACCACCGCCTATGAACTAGACACTTATCAGAAGGCGTGTGAAACTGTTGAATTGAGGAATGCCATGGCTAAAGAACTTGAGGCCTTATACAACAATAAAACCTGAAGCATTGTGAAGTTGCCTCAAGGGAAGAAAGCTATTGGTTGCAAGTGGATTTATAAGTTAAAATTCAATCATGACAGGGCAATTGCAAGGCATATAGCTCGATAGGTGGCTAAAGGGTACTCTCAAATTGAAGGGTTAAATTATAATGAAACTTTTTCCCTCATAGCAAAGCTTACAACTATTGGAATCATGCTTTCTTTAGTAGCAATTATAAACAGAAGAATACACCAATTTGATGTTAACAATGCCTTCTTACATGGAGATTTAAAAGATGAAGTGTACATGGAAATACCACCTAATCTTCACATTAAGGGGGAGAATATGGTTTGAAAATTACACAAATCCATATGTGGTTGGAAACAAGTATCAAGAGCTTGGTTTCAGAAATCAAATAAGGTCATTACTCATGTTAGATTTATCCAGTCACAGGCAAATCATTCCTTGTTTACACATACAGATAGATATCTCTTCATTGCCATACTCATATATGTTGATGATATTCTAGTCACTGAAGCCAATACGAATAGGATTTAGTATATAGAGAAAATTTTAGATAAATAGTTTCTGATTAAGAAACTTGGAGCACCCAAGTATTCTTTAGGCTTGAAAATCACCAAATATGGTGTAGGCATATTCGTCAACCAATGAAAGCATGTTCTTGACATTCTGACTAAAACAGGTTTAATTGGAGCAAAACTAGCCGCAACCTTATTGAGCAATGACATGATCTTCATAAAGATGGTCATGATAGGCTTAAAGATGGATTGTAGTATAGGAGATTGGTGGAAAAGTTAATAGACTTGACCTTAACCAGACTAGACATTGCATATGTTGTCAATTTATTAAGTCAATATATGCATGAACCATGTGAGAAACATTGGAAGGCTGCTATAAGAGTTGTGCACTTTCTTAAAGTTTCTCCTGACAATGGCATATTTTTTTCTGCTAATAATGACATTCAACTTCATGTTTATGCAGATGTTGATTGGGTAGTTTGCCCCAAGACTAGCCGTTAAATCACAATATATGTGACCTATATAGGATCATCTCCAATATCATTGAAGAACAAAAAAAAATATAATTTTTAGATCATCTACAGAGTCAGAGTATAGCGCCTTGGTAGCTGCCACTTGTGAAATACAATGGATTCTTTATATTCTCAAAGATTTTGGAATCAATCCAAGTATAGTTGAATTGTATAGTGATAATCAAGTTGCCATTCACATATCAAATAATCTAGTATTCCATGAGCGTACTAAACACATCAAATAATCCAGTATTCCATAAGTTTGCCAAACATATTGTTATAGATTGTCATTTGGTCCGAGAGAAGATTCAAGGTGGTTTCGTGGAAATTATGTGTGAACACTAAAGAACAACAAGCTGATTTGGTTACAAAAACTCTTGAAAAATTGAATTTCAATCATTTACGAAACAAGTTGATACGACACATGTTTTCTCCAACTCAAGGGGAAATGTTACAATTTATATTTTACCTCTCACAATTCTTTCATTTCTTTTCATGTATATCTATATTCTGTGTATCTGGTTCACCGATTCACCCAAACTAATTTTTTACTTTTCCAGGTGAGAAACACTTGATGTAACATTTTTGCATTTATTAATATACCAAAAAATAGAACATGTTTGACATTCAAGCTATTTTTGCCAAATCGCAGTCACTAAGAAGCACTGCTTCCGCCTTCACCAAGCTTAACATCTTCATCTCTTCGTTTCCCTTCTTCACTAGATATAAGATTTGAAAAGAAATTAATAAAATTTTTATGATATTTTATTTTATTTTTGTTTGAAATTTTACTTGAGCTAATCAAATAAGAGTTGACCCAAATCACTTATCCTGGTCAGGTTAGATCACCTAATTTAGTTGCGTCGTCATTTTTTCTTTGGATGCTATTATTGAGATATCTAACGATCCAGAGAGACCTACTTTTTTTTACCTTTACCACAATGGTAACAGACACGTTCAAAGGTCAAAAAGTACCGCAATGGTAGCGGATACGTTCAAACGTCAAAAAGTTCATAGGTCCAAAACTTGTGACTCGTATCTTTTTATCTCTCACATAAAAAACAATGAGTATATTCGAGCCCAAGACCTCCGACTGCGGAGGAGGTGGAGTCCACCCATCTTTCCACTTCCACTGCGCCGGGGACAACGATCAATAAAGAGTTGAGCTAATCAAATAAGAGTTGACCCAGATCACTTACCCTGGTTAGGTTAGATCACCTAATTTAGTTACGTCGTCATTTTTTCGTTGGATGCTATTATTGAGATATCTAACGATTCAGAGAGACCTACTTTCTTTTTACCTTTACCACAATGGTAGCAGACACGTTCAAAGGTCAAAAAGTATGGCAATGGTAGCGGACACGTTCAAACATCAAAAAGGTCCAAAACTTGTGACTCCTCTCTTTTTATCTCTCACATAAAAAACAATGAGTATATTCGAGCCCAGGACCTCCGACTGCGGTGGAGGTGGAGTCCACCAGTCTTTCCACTTCCACTGCGCCGGGGACAGGGATCAATATAGAAGTGAGCTTATATATTTGATGATCTAAAAATGTCTCTACATCAAATTAAGAGGCCGAGTGTCGAACATGACCAGCATCATTGCCACCGGGCGTGTGGTCGATACTGGCCGCACGGGACCCTGCTGTGGTCACCGTCGACTCCGCCTATTCTCCTTTCGTAATTTGTCGGCGTCCCTGGCTTGCTTTGCCACCTCTAAATGCAGGTAGGTAGTCTGTCAATTCACATGATACACATATATATATACATGCTCCCTCTTGCTGTGATGCAGACCAAGACGTGTATAAGAAAGCTTCCCCTCAACTCGGCTCCGCCGAGAGAGTTTCGATGGTCGACACGAACGCAGATATATTCTGAGTAGATAAGGCGTGTGAAGGTAACCAACGGAGCACGTGAAGATGGCGACGGTGGCCGCCCTCGTCGGCGGGTGCCGTGCGCTCCCCGATGCACCGTCGGCGGCGGCGCTACGCGCGCAGGCATGGGCGACCACAGGACGGAGACCACGCCCGTGTCTCAGTTCTTTGGTAGAGGCAGCACTGTGCAGGACCTTGACGGGCGACGTTTTCTTGCGATTCTTATCGTCTTCAGAGAAGATGAGCTGAGTGTGTATCCAGTTTGGTTGTATATTAAATTGAATTTTTAAAAATTTTTAATTTTATAATAAATTTTACCTTAAAAATGTTTAACAATTAGTATAATTTTTAATTTAAACCATTTTTTTTCTTTGACAAAATAGAAGAAGCGAGATTCTTTTCTTGTTGTGTCCCATCTTTCGTAACCATTTATCATTTCTATTGTTTGTTATATCACATCTCTAAGAACGTGACATTTTATATTTTTGACTAATTTAAATTTTATTTTACTATAAAATTTTAACATAAAAGAATAAATAAACACATTATGCAATCAAACACCTGACACATCTTAAGATCTATGACTAAATGTCAAGATTCTAATTCTACTTGAGATGTCCTGTCAGTTATTTGATTTAGAAGATCCGGAGACTCATGTATCCATACATAGTAAAGATGTAAACAAAATTTGAGTCTTTTTTTATTTTTTAATAATAAATTAAATTTATTTTGGCATCTTACAACAGGTCAAAATCAGAACGGAATATTTTCTTAAATTATTAGAATCAAAATTACATTCTGTTGAGCTATTTCACTTTTTATTTTGATATAATTTTAATATATGTCACTAAAACATAATATTATAATAATAAATAAGTAAATTTATAAAAATATAATTTAAAATTATAAAAATATAAAAATAAATTTTAATAGACTCGGATTAAAATTTAATGATTATATGTGCTTTATTAACTTATTTTTAAATAGAATTATTATGAAATATATTTTTAAAATTATTCTCCTAATATCTTCCATACACCGCAAGAGAATACCATCAACTTACAATTCTATTAGTTGTTCCATCTTTTTCCCCTGATATCTTCCAATATACAAAATGGATCTTTATGGTTAACTTCTGATTCCACACCCTTTACACCTAATCCACCCTACTCCCTCTACTAAACATTTTAGCAGTGGGGGCATGTTGGGAAGCAGCTGTCCACAATATTCCACTCAATTCCTTATGATTAGACTTCAATTTATGCCCACCCAATAGCTTCATAAGTTGCAACAACTTTACACCTCAGCAAGTTCCTGTTGGAAGAACATTCCAACAAAGAATAAAGATGAGAGCACCGAATAATTAGTAACTGAACTATTCTACCTTGTAGCACATGGAAAAGAGAACTGCAAATCTATCTTTCAAGCATTATTATCCATCAGGACATTTCCTGAAAACGACACCATTACCAACCACTATGGGAGAACCACTCATGAGATCCAGGACCTAAGAAAACGTGTTCCACAATTTTCTGGAACACACGCTGACAGGAAAAATAAAAGATACCATCCAATCTTGGTCATGTTGTAAGACATATTTCTCAAGGGATTACCCATAGAACTAATTAGGAGTGTCAAATGGGCGGGCTGGGCCCGCTAGCCCGTGAAAAAGCCCGTTGCGGGCTGGGCTTGAGCTCCTCAAAAAATTAAAAGGGCTACGTAAACGAACCGCAAAGCCCGTTTCTCATTTTAGGTGAATCAGCGAAGCCCGTTGATTTTGGCCCGCCGGCCCGTTGAAAGCCCGTCTTCGTGCAAGCCACAAACCCGCGGTGATCTTGAGCGAGAGAGCCTGAGGTGATAAGGGGTCACAGCTCTCCCAGTCCCAGCGCCCTGGGTCGGTCCTTCCATCCCTTCTAAGACGTTATGCCGGCGGTTGCCGCCTCCCCGGGGAGGCAACGCCAGAAGTTGCCGCTGCGGCCCCGGAAGTCAACGCCGGCGGGGCTTCCGCAAGGTTCGGAGGAAGGGAAAGCCGGAAGATGGCGGCTCGCGCGGCACGGAGGATCTCCTCCCTGCTCTCCCGCTCCTTCCCTTCGCCGGTTTCCGCTTGTCCGCTCTCGAGAGGTCGGTGATCCTTCTCAGCTATGCCGTCTGCTCATCAAGTTCTCCAGTCTATTTCCTCTTTTGTTTGTCTTCGACTAATCCCAGCCTTATGGGCCTTGATGTGCGATGTGCCGATCCCTATTCTTGCTGAATCGATCTCCGTTTCCCTCATTCATTGTATTGCTATCTTCATTCGGTGAAAACTGGCAAGTCCAAAGTCTTTGAGATTATACCGGGTTCGCTCTTCTGAGTGCTATTTGGGATCTAGTTTTGTTCTATTCACTCTTTGGTCGGTCTACCACTCGATTCTTTCATGTTTACCAGCGCTTAACGATGATTGGGGATGGCGTTTCTTTTCTTTTCATTTTTTGTTTTTTGGTCCTTTTTTCTTCTAAGCTTCTTCACTTGACCGAGCTCTGCGTCGAGCTGAAATTTCAGGCGGGTTGGCTGCGCCTGCAGCAGATGGAATCCGGAGGCTGTTTGCATCATCCATGCATTATCTTGTCAAAGAAGATCATATATTTTTGGATTTTTGCGTACAAATCAAACCTTGATGCATTCTTCCCATATATCACCAAGAATGCATCTATGTAGATCGTAGAAGGATCATTGAAATAGTATTTTTGCACAAACATGATAAACATTAGATTAAACTAGTCAGCTTGTGCTTTTTTTTCATTTTTCACATTTTAGAGGTTACCCTATATTTCATCATTTTTTTGATTTCTCATATTACAATCTACAACAATTCACATATTTATGATTTTTTTCTATTTTTGTTTTATAGATTTTATATTTTACATTATTATAGAATTTTTAAATTTTTTAAATTTTTTAATTTTAGTAAAATTTTTAATTTCGTGCTATTTTACGTAACTAAAGTCCGTTGAGCTAATGGACTATGACGGGCTTTGGAGGGCTAAAGCCCATTTAGGCAACTCAAACCCGTTGGGCCTTATACATGGGCTTGGGCTTGAATTTTAAAAATGTGGGCTGAAGTGGGCTTGGGTTGGGCCAGCCCAAGCCCGGCCCATTGACACTCCTAGTTCTACTGGTACGTAGACGCCGACCTGGATCGCCAAAGACGAATCTCATCCGTCGATGACGGGAACAATCTAACGGCTGTTATATGCGCTCAAACCCCCGCGCCGGATCCACGCCACCTTTATATGCGGTCGGGGGCGATGGGCGGGCGGAAAGACTGACTACACTCCCTGTGTTCGTTCGTGTCGCCCGCGAGAGCCCGAGGCCGTGAAAATCGGTGCGGGAGAAATGGAGGCGGCCGGGAAGGTGAAGAAGGGGGTGGCGGGGAGGAAGGGCGGCGGCTTCCGGCGTGTCCGACATCCAGGAGGGGTTCCCCGACTCCTCCGCAAGCGTCGCGGACTCCGCGTTGCTGCCCTTGGCAACGGTCTCCGAGCTACCGTTGTAGGAGCCTTCGCCTACAAGCTTATCATCGTTGCGACGAACGGGATCCGCTCGCGCCCCGCCATCCCGAGCGGTCTCTTCGGGAACCCCGCCCTCGACGGCACGGGTGCTATGGAGCTCGCATCGCTGGAGATTGGGGGTGCCGGCCGGCCGCCGGGTGCTGCGGAGCTTGTGTCGCCGTTGGAGATTGGGGGTGTCGGCCGCCGGATGCTGCGGAGCTCACGTCGCCGAGGTGCAGGGCGTCGGGTACTACGGAGCTCGCGTCGTTGCTGGAGATTGGGGTGCCGGCCGCCGGGGTGCTGCGGAGCCTGCGTCGCTGGAGATTGGGGGTGCCAGACTACTGGCCGAGTCGCTCGGCTGATGGAGTGACAACCCGCCGGGCTTTAAACGGGCCAACGGGCCAAGCTCGCCGGGCCAGCCGATGAAACAGAAATGAGCATCGCCAGGCCAGCGGGCCAACCTTCACCTTTTCGAGGGCTTTGAGCCCGGCCCGCGATGGGCTTTTTGATAGACTAACGGGCCCAGCCCGTTCATTTAACACCCCTGAATAAAACAACAAGGACACCTTTGACATTGTGAGATGGTGGCACGCACAGTCAACGCAGGGCGATAAGTAGTCGGTGGTTATAATTAATTTGATTAAAAATTCCCTTTTTAAATTAATAGGCCATCAAGGTGTAAACTGCTATTCCATGCTTTTTAGTTACACTAAAGAATAAATTTTAATAAATAATATTTTTATGCATAATTAAACGTTGAGTTTGCCCCGTTACCGAATTCGACCCGTTTACACCCTACTAGTCAGCTTGTGTTTTTTTTTATTTTTTCACATTTTTGCAGTTACTCATATTTCATCATTTTTGTGATTTCTCATATTACATATTTTATCATTTTTTTGATTTCTCATGTTACAACCTACAATGATTCACATATTTATAAATTTTCTTTTTTTCTTTTTTTATTTTATAGATTCTATATTTTACATTATTATAAAATTTATAAAATTTATCAATTTTTCGGTTTTAATAGAATTTTTTATTTCGTACTATTTTACGTGACTAAAGCCCGTTGGGCTAATGGGCTGTGGCGGGCTTTGGAGAGTTAAAGCCCATTTATACAACTCAAGCCCGTTGGGCCTTATACATGGGCTTGGGCTTGGGCTTTAAATATGTGGGCTGAAGTGGACTTGGGCTGGGCCAGCCCAAGCCCGGCCCATTGACACTCCTAGAACTAATATCTATGACAAAACACCAAATAAATTTAAAAAGAAGAGCATTATTTATGATGTAAAGAGAAAACCTATACCGTCGCCTCCTTAGTGTTTGGTTGCATGATAATTTTTTGTACATTTTTGTGATAAAAATGTATTAAAATAAAAAAGTGAACTAACTCATGACATAAAATTATCATGTTTGGAGGGATGTGATGACAAAAAAGAATAACTACTATACATGATCAAACAAAGTGGGGACCATAAGAAAAAAAAGAAAGAGGTGAGATCCTCTTTTTTGTTTAAGAAGAAAATTATTTTCAAAATATAAAATTGTCATGGTTGTCAAACACCTTTTTTAACAAGTTTTCTTATAATTTTTAAAAATTAAAATAAAACCTCCATTATCATGCAACCAAACACCCCATTAGGCATACAAACACTACCCAACATGGTCAAATGCCTGCCTTAGCTTGAGAAGTGATTTTGTTATCCAGAATGATAATATTAATTCATCCAAATTAACACTATCACTTACTTCTCTCTAATTTTCGTTAAATTTATAATGTATATATTTTATTTTAATTTTATTTATCTTAAAACCTTTAGTTTTAAAAGACTTTTCCGTAGTTCTAACTTTCTATTCACTTCTTCTTGAGTCTCATCTATCAATAAAATATCTTCTACAAATATCATGCACCAAGATATATCACTTTGTATAATCTTTGCTAATTCATTCATATCTAATACAAAAAGTTAGAGACTTATTTTAGACCCTTGAAGTAAGTCAATTGAAATGGAAAAAAATATTATTTATCCTCCAATTGTGCATAAGCTAGTGGTTGCTTCATCACATATCTTTACATTGCAACACCCATCACAAACCCTCTATTGAAACTCTATCATATGTCTTAAAAAAGTCAATGAACACCATATATAAATCTTTCTTCATATTTCAATATTTTTCTATCAAACTTCTAATAAGAAAAGTGACTTCAATAGCAGATAGATCAGGCATTATTCCAAAATGGTTAGCTAACAATTTGTACAATTTAGTAATCACCACTTAATAACTCTTTCCCATAATTTCATAATATGACTAATGAGTTTGATCCTTCTATAATTTGTAAAATCCTATATATCTTTTTTTCATCTTAAAAATAGGCATAATGATGTTTTTTCTTTATTAATTCAACATTCATTTCAACATTAGAATTTTGTTAAAAGGTTAGGTTAAACATTCCACCCTAAATATTCCAAGCATTTTCAAATTTCAATAGGAATGTTATATGGACCACCACATACCTTATTTGTTTTCAACATCTTCAATGCTTCTTTAAATTATAAAAATTAAATTATCCTAATATTATTTAAATTAATTGTTGTCACATTCTCTATGTTCTCTATGCTTTTAGTAAAATTATCATTATAAAAGAATTAAAATAAAATTTTTATTTTTCTTTAATATCATCATATTTGATCAAAACTTTTATTTCTTTATATTTGATGTATCTAACTTAGTTAAGATATTGAGACCTTTTCTCTCTCAACCTTGCTAATCAATAAATACATTTTTATCTTCTCTAGTTCCAAGTTTCTCATACATATGTTTAAAAACATCATCTCTTACTTTTCTAATTGTCTTTTTTGCTTCTTTTCCGCTATTGTACTCTTCATAAACTTCGTTGTTATTACTCTTGTCTAATTTTTATACTAATCTCTCTTATTTTTTATCGTCTTGTGCACTTTTCCATTCCACCAATAAGTTTTCCTTTTGGATGGACCATGTCCTTTAAACTCTTCAAGTACTTTTTTAACAATCTCTCTACTATTTATAACCATATTCATCTGCATATCATTGATGTCTATGTCTAACTTTCAATCATTTATCTTAAGCAATTCATTATTAAATAGTTGATGTTTCATCCCTTTTAACTCCCACCATTTTATTTTAAGAGAAACCTTTCATTTAAATGTGTTTGTTAGTGTTTTATTATTAACATCTAAAACCACTAACCTATACTGACTTATTAAAGTTTCACTCGAAATACCTTTACAATCTAAAAAAATTGCATGATTATGAGAGTGAAGTCAATTTGACTTTTATTTTGTTCACTTTTAAATGTTATTAAATAAGATTCTCTTTTAATAAAAAAATCTTTTCTAGAATAAGATCATAAGCCATATCAAAATCTAGAACATTTTTTTCTTCATTTAAATTTCTATAGGCAAAATCTTTGTGAACTTTTTCATATTCATGGCATTTGTTTATGTCTTATCCATTAAGATCTCCTCCAATAAATATAATTTTCTCATTTGGTATACTTTGAAAAATGTCATCCATATCCTCCCAAATTTTTTATTTAATTTTACTACTTAATTAAATTTATGGAACACACTACTATTAATTATTTCTCTTTCTATAATCATTTTTACTACAATAATTATATCTTCTACTCTTTTTATTGAAAGAATTGCATCCTTTAATGTTGTTTCAATAATGATATTTGCCGCAATTTTCTTTCTCTTTTTCTATATACTATACTTTATAGTATGTATTTTCTACTTCTTTACATTTCTCTTTTATCCACTTAATTTCTTGGATACACACCATATTAATCTTTCTTCTCTCCAAACTATCAACAAATTCTATAAGTTTTCTTGTAAAAGATATAACATTCCAAGTGACTATTCTTATATTTCTTTCACTCTTTTCTTTTTTAGATTTCTTTCTATAATAATGTTTATTATTTTGAGTATTTTAGAAAATTGATGTGTGTAAGAAATTGATATAATGCAGCAAAAGTTTTTGATTTTTTTGAATATCATGGCCATAGTCTCAATCAGAATTGAACAACAAAATCGAGGACTAGAATTGAGCCAAATCAAATATACCTTCACAGGATTCAACTCATCCCTCATGCCTAACAAAGAGAAACATTACCTGACCTCCAAACCATCCAAGTGCATGGCTTTTAGCGGTTTCCACACAAACTTTCTCTGTAGATGGATTCTCCTTCTAATTGGACATTTTGACTCATCTGGATAAAGCTCCACCATGGAAAAATGTACTCTAGAGAGAGAGAGAGGAAGAAGGATGAGGAGACTAGTAACGAAATTGGCTCTTTTGATTTGATAAGGTTTAGCCAAATTCAATTATATTTATAAAAAAGAATAGAATTTTTTATTAAAATCTAAAATATTTACATATTACTTTCATACCTTCATACTTATGGATTAGACCTTATCTATGTGACCCACTATGCCCACTAGTAAATTTGGTTAAAACCTAAATAAAATAAAATTTTTTAAATTGAATTTATTATTTAATAACAAATTTATTGGATTTGTAATCATGAATACAAGTCATTGTAGACACTCGAAATGGATTCAGTTCTCCTTTTGTGGCCCTACGTACGCTTTCTTTGAAGATTTGGTGGATGAGATGTTAGTGGTCGTCAAGAGCCAAATACTCTAAAACAAAGTAGAATGAAAATAAATGAAATGGAGAATAAAAATGACTGACGTACCTTTGGAAGTGGGGAGATTGTTGGGTTCTGACTTCTCCTCTCTCAGCTAGCCGAAAGAAGAGAGCTTTAGTGAGTTCCTTTTTTTCGATCCAGTTGAAGCTCTGCTACGGCCGTACCGGACTTACCTAAAAATATACATAAGAAAACATAGAAATAAGCGAAAGCATCATTAGTTCTAGTGAAATCATAGCATCATGCTCTAATTTGAATTAAAATATGCAAAAGGAAAGAAACTAACTAGATTGGGACTAAATCCCAACCCGTATTTTAGAAGGCTTAAAAAATTCATTAGAACGCAAATGAGCAGCCTAATATATGCTAAACAACATGATAATGAAGGTTAGAATGAAAGAGAGAAGCAAATGATCGAATGGGAGAATAAAAACACTCAAAAAATACAAAATGGGGTCTACCCCTGCTAGTGCTCCATTGATGGGGCGCTTACTGTAGGTGCCCTATTGGTGGGCCACGTTGACAAAAGTCAAAGCACCCCGTGATGGGACACTAGGGACTAGTTTCGACAGATTTTCTTCTTTTCTTTGCAGCATCACCCTGAAGTGTATGATGACCATCGAGAAGAAAAGGGAACTTCTCTGAATAGCCATTACACAAGAGAAGCTAGTAAAAAGGTGAATTGGCACTAGATGTAAAGGAAATAGTTTGTAGATACTCTCAAAGTCAGAGAAAAACTATATTTTAGAAGAAGAAAATTATGGGTTTTCAAGTTTTTTGGGAAGGGTCTTGGAACGATTTAAGGGCTTGGGGGTGTTGTGAGGCCTTGGATGCGTAGTGGTGGATGAGAGGAAGTGGGAGACGGTCTTGGAACCTCTTAAAGCTTTCAAATGGGGGCCTTTCTATAGCCAAAAAATGGTAGCTTTATTTTGCTGGATTGTCCCTTCAAGAAAAAAAATAGTGAGTTTTTTAGTTTTAGAAGAGGGTTTTGGGACGGTTTAAGAGCTTAAAGAGGGGTTGTAAAACTTGGGATGAGTAGCGATGGATGAGAGGATGTGAGGGACGTCCTTGGTGCCTCTTAAACCCTCCAAATGGGGTCCTTTTATAGCCAAAAGAAGGACAACTTTATCTGTAGAACTGTCTCTTCAACCTGTCAAATCAGTTTGACCAGGTGCAGGTGTCCCACTATTGGGATGCCTGGCACCCTACCAACAAGGTGCCAAGTGCCCTACTAGTAGGGTGCTTTGACTTGGTCAAAGCATCCCGTTAAGGAGGCATTAGGCCCAGTTTGGCCAAAATGCGTGAGGAAGTTTTGATTTTCAGAAAAACTTGGTTCCCTTGGAAGAATACTCAAATGTACTTTATAAAAATAAGAATTTAAACTCTTCAACTAAACCAAAATTCGTGTCTATAGTCACATCCCATAATCTCAAGCAATTTTGGGGATGATCTTATCTCCATTGAGTATTTTCATCATTAATTACAATACATATATAAACTCTCATCCATCCAATGCCCCAATTGGATAAGAATTTGGCATCGATTATCAATCCTTTAAAATATTGACACTATAAGATCCTGTACTTGTAATTGGATCAATTGGAAGACTCAATTTTTAATTATCCTCTCTACACTAGATAGGGATTAATAATACTATCCTATAGAATATTTACTCTCACTTACTCTTATTATCTACTCAATTACCTCCGTTGAGTTTCCTAAGTACTGAATCCATCACTATACTAGACCATAAAATCGGTGATCTATAAGTCAATAGTTAAAGTACAAAATTTTTCCAACAAGACAATTTTTGGCAATTTAAGTCAGATGCAACTGTGCAATCGTGATGATAGAAAACCCTAAATGAAAGTTCAATAATATACAATTTAGGATTTCTAATTTAGTTAGTTAAGTAAACTTAATCTACTAATGAACACATATATGTCTATCTTAGTGTTTCCACACTAATGACTAATGAGATCAATTATCCTTATCATATAACAAGACATCACATATACTAATTTATCTAAATCTTTAATGTCCCATCTCAAGAATCTTATAGTTAAGAACATATAGATCATATAACTCTAGATGATTGATCTCATTATCATGATCTCATATTGATTTAATCATCATTACATGTCATCAAAGACTTCATTATGATATACGTATCTAATAAGAGCTATTAATGAATTTTTACCTAATTAATTGAATGAGATATTTTTAAATTACCTAATTATATAACATATGATTGACTTGTAAGGCATACATTTCTATCAATATGTTGCTCTCCATTATGAATTAACTTCTTTACCCACACCCATCCTTGTTGGGGAAGCCCATGCTTATTTAACATCACATTATGGCACTTATATGGCATGTCACATGAAGGGAATGTCTGTAAACACCTGAAAGAGGAGAGGATCCGTGGATCTCCTCTTCGTTTGTGGCCCTATGCTTTTTGGGGACTTGTTGGATGGAATGTTAATGGTTGTGGTTGCCAGGAGTCGAAGACTCCAAAGTATAGTAGAAAGAAAAAGAAATGAAATAGAGAATGATGATGATCATCGTACCTTTGGAAGTAGGGATATTGTTAGGTTCCGACTTCTCCTCTTTCGGCCAGCCGAAAGAAGAGAGCTTAGTGAATCCTTCATCTTCGATCCGGTTGAAGCTCCACCTCGGCCGAATTCACCTAAAATGTCCAAAAGAAAACATAGAAACAAGTGAAAAGATCATTAGTTCTAGTGAAAACATAGCATTATGCTCAAATTCAAATTTAAACATGCAAAATGAAAAGAACTTACCAGATTGGGACTAAATCCCAACCCCTATTTTTGATAGCTTTTTAAAGAGGTATGAAGATGCAAAGATGTGGCCTAATACATGCTAGATGTCATGATAATGGAAGCTAGAATGCAAAGATGTGGCCACGTTGACCAAAGTCAAAGCGCCCCCTGATGAGGCACTAAGGACTGATTTTGGTAGATTTTCTTTCCTTCTTCGTGGCGTCGTCCCGAAGTGTAGGATGACCTTCAAGATGCAAAGAAAGCTTCTACAAATAGACAATACACAAGAGAAGCTTATGGAAGGGTGATTTGGCACTAAATGTAAAGGAAATAGCTTGTAGAGGCTCTCAAATTTGGAGAACAAATCATACTCCTGAAGAATAAAACTATGGGTTTTTAGGTTTTTAGGAGAGGATTTACAGATGGTTTAAGGGCTTGGGGAGAGGTTATGAGGCTTTGTAAATGTAATGGTGGATAAGAGGGAGTGAGAGATGGAATTGGAATCTCCTAAACCTCTAGATGGGGGTCTTTCTACAGCCCAATAATGGTAACTTCATTCTACTAGACTATCCTTTTAAGAAGCAACTATAGTTTTCTTGAGTTTTGGGAGAGAGTTTTAGGATGGTTTAAGAGCTTGGAGAGGGGTTGTAAGGCCTTGGGAGTGTTGGGGTGAATAAGAGGGTGTGGGGGACGCCCTTTGTGTGTCCTAAACCCTCCAAATGGGGGTCCTTTAATAGCCAAGAAGAGAACAACTTTATTTGCATAACTATCTCATCATCTGTCAAACTAATCTGACTAAGTGCAGGTGCCCCACTAGTGGGCAGCCTGGCGCCCTATTAATAAGGCGCCCAGTGCCCTATTTACAGGGCACTTTGACTTGGTCAAAGTGCCTCGCTAAGGGGGCACTAAGCCTAGTTTGGCCAAAATGTGCAGGGAAGTTCCAATTTTCAGAAAAACTTGGTTTCCTTGGAAGAATACTCAAATATACTTCATAAAAACAAGAATTTAAGCTTTCCAAGTGGACCAAAATTGTGTGTCCACAATGTCCTCACAGTTGTTGTATTTTTCACCACACCCAAGCTTTGGTGAAATGCGTTGTTAAGTGAGTACGTCCCAACATTTATAGCATTTGAATCTATTTCATGAAAAGTGATTTTGTTCTATGTTGCCTATCATCTACTGCAACCCTCCTCCTTTCTCAACTGTGCTTGGGATCAACTATGGTGGAATTGGTATTAGAAATATCTAACTTGGATAAATTCTTTTGCTAGTGGATAATAACTATTTTTATCTTTCAACACCACAATTTAAATATTTACCTTTTGATAACAAAGGTAGGTTGGGTTAGGTGTTGGGTGTATGTTAGCCCAGCCCCAACAAACCTTGGTTGCTTAAGGTCAGGGAATTCCAAGAATCATAGCCTACAAGTGAATATCTAGAACATTTATCCCTTTTGCTTGCTCTTGCTGGAATTTATCTTATGCCTAATAAGAGCTTGTTGAAGTAAGCGGAGATATTTAAGACAAAACATTTGATCTTAAAATGCAACAATAATGAACAAAAGTGTGATCCGCATAGTGAAGAAGTGTCACTACCACATTTTTTGAAGACTACAAGAAAAAATTGGTCTTAAATAGATCAATCCTGATAAAAAAATATGTTGTTGAACCCTTAAATTTTCTGATCATTAAAATGTGTTTCTATTTATGTGAAAAATTGTATATAGATTACCAAACTTCTTGTGTAGATCCATTTAAAAGAGTCATAAATATAAAGACATTCCCCATAATTTAAGAACCTTGTCACACTTGAAAATCATTTGAGGTTATTTTGTGAATTCCTAAAATAAAATTAGATGTCTCCCCATCAAACCTGAACTACTTTACTTATATTGAACAATAACTTAAATAATTTTGCTTAACCATCATAAAAATATATCCGAAGAACCTAATTCACATCAAACATTCAATTTGACATCACCAAAAGACATTAGGAGGCATTCCTCCATGGTCCTTTATTCAAGATTATAAAATTTATGTTCTTTATCTATATATACAATTTATTTTTGATTGCTATTTTGTTATTATCATTCATCATTTATTATTTATTTTTGGGTTTCTGTTAGCTATTTTAATTTTTTTTTTCGTTTAGCAATATGTTTGGAAAATATTTGCTTTCAACACTTGTAGAAATTTTAAAATGCTGCAGATGTTGAACACATGTCACACCACATGTATCCTATATCACAAATCTATATGCATATATCCCATCATCATCATCATACATCATATCATATCATATTTCTCATGATGATGAATGAAAAATGTTTCTGCATATACTTAAACAACCACCTTCCAGTCTATCCTCTTTATGTAAGGAATCGTCCTAAAAAAGTTTGGTACAGTGGAAGCAATGATTATATGGGTTCATTTAGAACTTGTCTCAATCAACACCGGACAATGAAAATCGAAAACTAATCGAAATAAGTTCAAATATACCTAATAGTGATTCATCTAATCCCATGGAGAGGAAGACAATGAGCTTATGAATATCTTCAAACTATTCAAATGCTCAGTCTCCAACATTATTCATACGAACTTCATCCACAACAGCTTATCTCTTTGCGCTGACCTCGAAAACTCTTCCCAAACGGAGCTCCATCACCTATGGATGCCTTCTAGAGAGAAGAGGAGTTAAGGAGGAGGTTTAGGATGTGGTTTTCATGCTTGTATTGATAGGGTTTGGTTGAAACCATTAATATTTATAAAGAATTTAAAATTTTTCTCCATAAATTACACCCTTGTCCCTATACTTGTGGATAAGCCCTTATGTGTGTGACCCACCAGGTCTAATAGCTTACGTGGTTAAGACTTAAATAAAATAGAACAATTTTATTTAATTTAATTAATTTATTATTCAATAATAGATTAATCGGCCTACTAATAACGAAGGGTATAAGTCACATCTCATGATCCCAAATGGCTATGGAGATTATCTTATCTCCATTGAGCTTTATATCATCAGTTACTATATGGATATAAACACTCTTCCATTCAATTTCTCGATCAAAAAGGAATATGACATCGACTGTCAACTCCTTTGTATATCGACTCTATAAGATCTTGTACTTGGAATCAGATCAATTGGAAAGCTTCTTTTCATAATTATCCTATCTATCCTAGTTAGGGATTTAGAGCACTATCACATAGGACATTCATTCTCACTTACTGAGAGTAGACAATCCCTTATTGTTTACTCAATTGCCTCTATTGGGTTTTCCTTGTACCGATCCATCGCTATATTGGACTATCTAAACGATGATCCATAAGTCAATGGTCAAAGCACACATTCCGTCCAACAATGCATCTTTGGTGAATTAGGTCAAAAGTCCAACCATGCAACCGTGATGATAGAAAACCGGGATTGACAGTTCGATAAGATATCATTTAGAGTTTCTAATTCGGTCAGTTCAGTGAACTCATTTGACTAATGAGCACATGTATGTGTATCTCAGTGTCTCCACACTGATGACCAACAACATTAATTATCTTCTTCATATGAGAAGACATCACACACACTAATGGGGTGTTTGGTTGCATGATAATTGAGGTTTTTATTTTAATTTTTAAAAATGGTAAGAAAACTTGTTAAAAGAGGCGTTTGACAATCATGACAATTTTATGTTTTGAAAGTGATTTTCTTCTTAAACAAAAAAAGAGGGTCTCACCTTTTTCTTTTTTCTTGTGGTCCCCCACTTTATTTGGTCATGTGCGGTGGTTACACTTTTTTGTAATCACATCCCTCCAAACATGATAATTTTATGTCATGAGTTGGTTTACCTTTTATTTTAATACAATTTTTTATCATGAAAGTGTACAAAAAATTATCATGCAACCAAACACCCCATAATCTATCTGGATCCTTGATGTCCCATCTCAATGATCCTATGACTATGAACATTTAGATCACATACCTCTAGATGATCAATCTCATTATCATGATCTCATCATGATTCAATCATCATTACATGTGATCAAAGACTTCATTACGATCTTTACAACTAATAAGAGCTCGTAATGAAGATTTACATAATTAATTGAATGTGATATTTCTAAAAATGTTGAATGATATTATATATAGTTGGCTTTCTAGGTATACATTTCTATTAATCTCCTACTTACACTAAAGTAAATCACCCAACTGTTTGATCTCTATCAGCTTAAGTTGAATCTCAAACAAATGTTGAGTAACTACTTCAGTTAGTGGATCTGAAATGTTAATAGCGATATATACTATATCTTTAACTATAAGCTGCAATCTCTTTGATTATATGATATTGCGATAAACGCTTTAAACTTTTGATGAGATGTCGACTCTTCCCCCATTGTTTTCTCAAAACAATGGTACACTTTTAGAGAAAATTGGGACAATCTCATATTTAAATGAACATCTTCATCTAGATTGCTTTTCAAGCAATGTGCAGCCCTGTGTAAACCTGTTTACATCAGTTGTAAAATTAGCAGTGTTTTATAACATGAAACCCTTCCAATTCACTGCACCACCATAATTTTGACTTATTGTGAAACTTAATTAACGATAAGCTTGTGTTTGTAAAACTACAAAACTTGAAATCTTATCTTCCATTGTATAGAGATACATCCTTACTACTGTCGACTCCGAAAATGGGTTCTGGATCGGCACCTCAAGAGAAGGTGAAAGATGGAATTGGGGAAAGGGGAGTGAATCGAGAAACACTCGGAAAGCTGTAAAAGATCCTCACCTCGGTCCCACACTCACATTGATCCCCGAACTTTCATCTCACGGCGTCGCTCGAGCACCGGAGACGGTTCGGGTCATGTGGGAGGAGAGTGAGGAGGAGATTAAAACATGAATGAAAGGTGGTCGCCAGGAGCCGTGGGCTCCGCTTTATGTAATGAAAATTAAGAAGTTGACCGTGTGTACCTTTGCGTGGGAGAAAGGGATGTGAGTTCAACCTTCTTCTTCTTCGGCCGGCCGATGAAGAAGAGTCTCCAACCGATGCTAGCTTGATAAACCTGTGCAACTAGAAGACAATAAGACAAGAAAACAAGTGAAGAAGGATTAGAACTGGGTGAAGTGTAGTAACTTGTAAAAGTAATAACATAAAACGACAATTGGAAACAAACTCACCGGATTCGGGGTTAGCCCTAACCCCTTTTTTTGGTTTTTTTATGATGTATGAAATGATGTAAAACTGAATAAAATGGTGCTTTAATATGAATTAAATTATATGAATGAAGAGTTAGCAAAGAGAATATGAACACTTAAAGATAACATAACCCAGGCAAAGTGGCAACCGGGTTGGACAGATTTAATGCAAACTGCGCAGCTCTGATGCAGAGACCATAACAAGCAGCACCAATGTCAGAATAAAGTGATACTTGTTTCAAAATAAAGAGGACTCACCGAGGGTGGTTTTATATGAAGAAAAGTTTTCCTGAATCTTATGATAAGTAATCTGAATTTACCTGATAAGATGGATCTTGGACAATGAAGTTCTGGAAACTCCCAGCACAATGTCGATGTAGGACATGCTATGGGAACCACAGATATCTAAATTGAATGATTCTTGTTGGAGATAAAAGATAACTCACTGGGTAAAAATTTCTATGAAGGATGCATGGTCTGAATCCACAGTTAAATGTACTGAAATTGACTGAGAAAACAATGACTTAGAAGAGAAGACTTCGGATCTGTCTGTGCAGCGCCGGTGTTGAAGCCATAAAAAGCAGAGGAAATGTCAGAATTGTTCTCTGTTTGTTGGAGATGAAATATATCTTGATGAACCAAACTTAGTATGAAGGAATTCAGGCCATAAAATGACTATAAAGATCTGTAGAAGCCGATGATAAGCAGTGCAGCACGTTGGAGCATAGACCGGCTTCTTCTTCACTTTGGAATGATCTCCGGGCACCGGGACGAAGATAGAACAATTTGGGGAGATTTTGAAGAGCCTAGGGTGTCTGGAGGACGAAGAGAGGAGTGCTGGAGGATGGGGATGCCCTTCTTATGTCGTTCATATGAGTCTCCCTTTATAGGGGATGAGAACCAGGCCAAAAAATAGCAAGTTTTGATACATCCGACCATAGGTTGGATTTCCTTCAATTAATGTTGATGATTTTCATCCTGAGGTATCTAGAAACTTACCTAAATGATTGAGAGAGATTGAAAACCTTGGATCACCTTCTCTATGCTCAAAATATGCCTCCACTTGAAGAGGAAACAAATCTAGTCTAAAAATGGCAAGTCTTGATATACAAGACAACAAGTTGGATTGCCATCATTAGATGATGCTAATTTAGACCATGAAGCTTCCAGATACTATAAAAAGTGATATGGAGGAGGAAAAAGGAAGTTAATGTCGTGAATTGGTCAGATATGTGCCCAATGGGCTGGGCTTGCATGCAATTCGGCTTGATAGGTGCTGCGTGCGGACAGAACTGCGCATCTGACTTCTAAAAGGTGCTGCGGACAAATGGGAGATCAGAATTGAATGCCTTTTGTTGCATTGAAAAGAGGACTCAGAGGGAAAGATTATTGATGTTGAGGACTTCTTCATTGTATGTCCACATAATCCTGTGAAAAATTTTCAACTAGATGATATGCTGGGAAAAGCATAATCTGGCACACCACCAAGAGTCTCTTGTTCGGCAAACACGGATTTGATTAGAAATTATAAAATCATCCTCATATTTCCAATAAGCACCTAGGCTCATCCAAAAGGGCGGTTCATCATGATTTTGATGGTCTAAAAGAGATGTTGCCAATGGAATAATGGTTTAAGCTCTAAATAAGGCCAAATTGGCGTGTCTACAACTACCTCTCAAGTACTAAATGATATGTCGCTAAACTAACCAATGACTCTCACCTACATCTAACAAATGAATGCTCATAACACTTAAAACATTAATCACGTCAGGTATGTCACATCACATACATGATAGACCCTATGGTAAAAGCATAAGGACTATACCCATGTGCTCTATTTATCTCTCAAGAAGTTTATAAAGACTTCTCTTTAGAGAGATCAATTCTACACTACATAGAGAAGAAAGTTATCTTGGAGTTTACTATGTCAAAAACTTTGACTATAGTGACTACGTACATTTACTAGATATTGCTTTTAGATCTATCTCCATAGATCTAAAAGCCCAGATTATGTTTGGAAGACTAATTTGATAACTAATTATGATAACATACTAACTTCATTCTTAATGAGTAATATTTCATTCACATAACATGTCAAGAAAGTAACAACACTCCCACTTTTCTTGTTAAATACACAAGGCTCCTCTTCGTTCTTAATAAAGTCATAATATTAATCTTATATACCATATATACAATCTATGGGAAGATTCATTTCAGTCCATAAATGGACTTTATACACTTTCTATTTGGATGTTATTAAGACTTAATTCCCTAAGGTTGTATCATATACACTTGTTCATCAAATTACTTTAGAGAAACAATATCTTAACATCCAATTGACATATCTTATAGTCACAGTGTGTAACAATCAAAATCCAAATGGATAAATCTATGAAATAGGTAAAAAATCTCATCATAGTCAACTATTTACTTAGATGATATAATTTTTAACTATTTTCACCTTGAAGGTCTCTACCTTCTAATCCACCCTAATCTATTTTTTAGAGATCCATTTATACCTCATGAATACTACATGCTCAGGTGGATCTATCATGTTCTAAACTTGATTAGAATAGATAGAGTTTATATCAAATTTTGTTGTCTTTTCATTTTATAATCAATATTTCATATTGCATCTATATAGATCATAGGATCAATATTGTTTCTATCTTATACCTCATTTCTTCTATCAAATATTTGTATCACACATCTCTTAGGTTGAATGGACACAAATAAAGACTTATGAACTATCCTTGTGTAATAAATAATTGGTATCTTAATAGAAGTGTCCTTAGGTTGGGGGACTGAAACATCTTCCATATATACATTGCTCCCACTATCATTCTTAAAGAGGAACTCTTCCTCTAGAAAATATGGTGAGTTGAGCAACTTATACCCTTATTCATAAGGGTTTTAATATTCATAAGTTTTTTCATGATATCCCACAAGCCAACACTTCATAGTCTTATATTACAACTAGTTAGGGTTATACCTTGTCACTAGGCCGGACATTCCGAAAAATTAACTTGCTTAAGGTCAAGTTTTAACCCTTTTCATATCCTATATGAAATAATCATAATAGACTTAGAAGGTACCAATTAAGATAAAGTGGTTACATCGAGTACCTTGCCATAAATAAACAAAGAAGTTTTTTACAAAGGTTGTCATTGTTCGTATTATGTCTTACACAATACAACTTCTAATGTTAGCTACTCAACTAAGCTAAATATGTAAAGAAGTGTCTATTAAAATTAGATTTTATTATTTTTCAATTATATGTGAATTATGTACGCATTCCCCTTGTTGATATTATCAAAGAGTTATGACTCTTTCCATTATGTCTCGGATTTGTACTTCATAAAGTACATGTATCCATTCCTAGAGACATCATCTTTGAAATAATGAAATAGAAATATTCTCCTTTAGTTTTAATAGATATGGGCTAACATACACCTAGATGTATAAGTTATAATAACTCATTAGCCCATTTTTCATGTCTACATTAAGCTAAAGAGTAGATTGATCTAAGTTAACCTATTTCCTCTTAAGAGGGGTATTTACACATAACGCAAGAGCTAACATATCCAATATGATTAAACAATTTATTAAGCTTCCACTAGCAAACACTTTGCCATTCAACATTTTAGAACAACTATCATTTTCATAACTTAGAATAAATCAACATTTATTTAAGTCAAAAATATAGATATTATTCTTATAAAAGGATATGATTGCAATCTTAATTATCAGGATATCTCAATTAGGCTATTAAAGAATTATATCTCCCGCTAGTAATGGTGCAATTTTTGCACCATTTCATTTGTAGGTCCACATCTTCTTCATTAAGCCTTCATTTACTTGTCATCATCTTTAACTCCTTGTAGATATATGATGAATATCTGATATCTCATACTATTAGATGTATCTCTAGTATCTAATACTATGATATACACATGTAGTATCTAATACTATTAAAGTGTATATTTAAAACAAGTAAATATCATTGAAGTTTCTGAAGCTTCACCTTTGCATTATGTGCAATACACTTTGCACTTCCTCATTCATTTATCATCATCATGATAATTAAAGAATGCTTTGTCTTATTTGAGCTTTTATTATCTTGACCTCCTTCTTTAACTTTTAACCATCTCCTTCTATTTCTATCTAATAATCTTACTTCTTTCTATTGGTCTCACAAACAAGAAGTATTTAAGAGGTATTGTTATTTTAACATGCCCTAAATTAGTGCATCATTATGAGCCATGATGAATCTCATATCCATCTATTCATGCTGCCTCTACAATTTTTTTCTTATAGAGGCTAACATCTAGTACAAGACAAACAATTCATCTTTTCTATACTATTTTATAAGATAAGATCTTATCTTCTCTCACATCATTAGATAGTCTAGGAGACACCTACTTCTCAAGTAGGATAGCTAATTGGTCAATCATAAGAACAATTCTCTTAGTTATAAATTAGTGTAAGAAGTGTGAGCTATTAAAACTAGTTGACATCGAGTATGCCGTACTAAGGATGGTTTATCATCATATTCTACAGCTGAGATATAACTTTATTAATATTACATTGCAATCATTCATTAAAATTAAGATATTTTGTTTCATCCTGATTTATGCTCTCACTATTTTTTGACGAATTTGCATAGCTCTCATTATGCAAAGACATAACATCATAATGAAATCCGAGTGGAGACTAAGACTCTATTAACTTTATGGTGATGACCATGTGGGAAACACAACAAGTCATCCCATACTTAATAGGTAGGTAACTTTTATAAATTGCAACCCATGCAACTCTTAGTCTTTTAGCCTCTAGAGTTATAACCTTATGGGAAACACAACAAGCTATATACTCTAGTTAGGTCAAATCCACTTGTTACATTATGAAAATAGATTCTTAACATAGTCCTTATAAGAAACACAACAAGATCTTGCAATGGTCCACCCCAATGTTTGACAAATGCCTTAGCCATGATTTCCAATACGTTGTTGAATGAGTCTTGTGGGAAATGCAACAAACTTATATAATCTAAACTTGGCTCATCAAGACTATAATAATGGAAGGCTACGCAAGTCATCATTAATGTCTCATGTTTATCGACCTAATTAAAATAAGCAGGGAGTTTATTTTAGTCTCATCAATAATATATGCTAAGTATAATTTATACTTTTGGAATGCCACATATATAAGGTATAACCTACAGCACTCATCCACATATCAAATATACAAAAGAACAGGTGATCTTGAGCTTAACCCTAAGCATACACCTAAGGCACCCCTATAGGTGCAAACCCTTACTTTACAAGCTTGAGTTGGCATGCTCTCACTTTAGATGGGTGCTTTTCCATGTGGTCTCGCTCTCTAACCTTCCACGAATCGACTTATAACTATTATAAGTGGCTTAAGGGTATGTAGACTCGCAAATGTACATAACTTTATAAGAAACCTTGGTTTTAACCAAGAGGAGTACATTAATGGAGGGAGGTAGAATTTATAATCAGATTGTATAGAGAGTGGAGACTCATGTAGGCCCCATTTAATAATATAATTAACACAATTAAATAAGTAATCACAAACCAAGCATATTTAAGTCCATAATCATCTCCATACACACTAACATTCATCATATGAACATAAAATGCATACATGATACCTATATAAGATATATCATATGTATCAGCATAAAATTATATACTGTAATTTTGGAATTTCAAATTTCATGCTTGTCAAATTTTAATAAAATAAATAGCATAAAAATAACATAAAAATAATTTATATGAATTATACAAGCACATCTAACTTATTTAGAATAGCTATGCATTCCCAATACTGTGCAAAGTCAAAAATTAATATCCTAATTTTTTATTGTATAAAATCTCATTTTATTGAATTAATTAAGACACTATATAATTAAGTTAAACCTTTAAAATAATTTTAAGGTTTAACTATAAGTGAATTTTTATAAATAAATTTTAATATCTTCTAACAGAATATTAAACACTTTAAAACATGTTAAATAATTTTTCAGAGTTTCTATAGAATTTAGGGCATATTTTTCAGTTTTTTTTATTTTAATCAATTTAAAATCATAAAAAACATGATGAGTGCATTGCGCCACGTGCGGTGGTGCAATATGTCACTTTGTTGTCCGCCCATGTGAGCCGCCAAGTGTGCCAGTCAACAACCAACGTTGCACCACCCCCAGTGCACTGACGCATGTGCCGGCCGCCTTCCTCTCCGATGCACTATTCATCAGGAGGATTAGCTCCCCATTAAATTGGAATAGTCTCATTATCCCAAGGACCAAAAGAATCTAAAAAATTATGCATTGGAATTCTTATTAAATGAGGATTCCAAAATAGTCAGAGTTATTTATAGAAAAATTGGAATAGACTGAAAAATGAGAAAGAAGAGGAGGCAGTTGACCGGATTTCGTAGTAGAAATCACCAAATTGCAACAAAGATAACTCCTTATCTCGGAAGCAGAAAATTCTAAAAAGATATAACATGGAATCCTCATTAAATGAATTTTTATAATATATGTACATATCTCTTCATATAAAAATTCTATATTGACAAGAAATCAGGGAGAATCTGGTTGGCACCGCGAAACCCAGTAGAACCCTACTTCCCTGAAAAAATTTCAAAGTCTCTTCCTCCACCTCCGTTCAAAGCAGAATATCATACAAAAATGTTAGGTCATCTCATTACTCATATTATAAAATCTTCTCAAGCTTCAATTTGCTCCATGGACAGAGATTTTACAAAAATTCCAAATCCGAGTGACAGTTCAAGCATGATAGAAAAACAACCTTCTGGGCTTCCCTCGGATTCTACAGTGCTCCAGAATTCAAACAGTTTGTGACGTTGGAAAGCCCTATATTCTGAGAGTTTACAAGTGCCAACCAATCTTTTATCTGCATCACATGAAGAATCCTCGAAAAGCAGACGTTAACACAGATTTGGTAACATATAAATTACATGAAATAGCATCAATTCGACATTAGTTTTGACTGAGACTTGAATTAGGATTTAATACCACTGTAAGGAATCATACAAAAAATTTGTTGCTGCGAAAGCAATGATTCATATGGGTTCATTTAGAACTTGTCTCAATAAGAACCGAACGATAAAAATTAAAAATTAATCAAAACAGGTTTGAATATACCTGATAGGAATTCATCTAATCCCATGGAGAGAAATAAAATAATATTTTAAAGTTCTTAAAACTATTCAAGTGCCCAGTCTCCAGCGGTATCCACTCGAACTTCATCCACAACAGGTTCTCCCTTTGCGTCTGTCTCGAGAACTCTTCTCGAACGAAATCCCATCACCTATGGATTCCTTCTAGATATAGGAGGAGGTAGGGAGGAGGCTGGGTACATAGTTTTCACTCTTGTCTTGATAAGCTTTAACTAAAACTATTAGTATTTATAGAGAATTTGAAATTTTTTATAAAAACTCAAAATCTTCATAAATTATGCCATTGCCCTTGTACTTATGGATAAGTCTTTATATGTGTGACTCACTAGACACAATAGCCTATTCATTTTAGGCCTAAGTAACATAAAATAATATTATTTGATGATAGATTAATCGACCTACTGATTATGAAAGGTACAAGTCACATCCTATGATCCAAAATAGCTATGGGGATTATCTTTTCTCCATTGAGCCTTTCCATCATCTATTATCACATAGATATAAACTCTCGTATAATCAATGCCCTGGTTAGAAAAGAGTCACTACAAGAAAATCAATTTTTACCTACGATAAAAATCGTAGGTATATGTCATTTTTCCGTAAGCAAATAGATTTACCTACGGACTATCCCGTAGCGGGGTTCGTAGGCCTAGTACAAGTAGGGAAATGTATTACCTACGGGATATGTCCCGTAGGTATAGTACCAACTTTTACCAACAAACCGACCCGTAGGCACATATAAAGCATACGAATAAAATTGTCTCCCCATGCCTGATTTATACCTACGGGGCTCCCGTAGGTAAATGTTACATACCTGAAAAAAGTATTGCGTACATATCACGAGATACATTTACCTACGTATGTTTAATCGTAGGTAAATGTTTACATTACAACGTCTCTTTCATTTACAGTTTGGGCACAACCATTTACCCAGCCATACAATCAACAATACATTCACAAATGAATATTCCTTCTCTTTCATTTACAGTTTGGGCACAACCATTTACCCAGCCATACAATCAACAATACATTCACAATTCATGGAATCATCCAATTCAAGGCATCCACACCATTACATAAGCAACTCTCAAATCTGTCGGTGCAACCAATTCAAGGCAAACATTCATTAAACATTAAATTACACTTTGTCCAGAAACATGAAGTGTGACAAGGTAACATAAAACACTTTACAACTAACACACAGTACGCAGTGAAAAAGATGTTAAATATACAAAGTTGTCAATTGTTCCAGGCTTCCAGCCACAACCACAATGAAAAGATCATGTATTTCCCACAACAAGCAAAGATCCCCCCACAAGTAATTGGACAACCCAAAAGATAAAAAGAAGTTAGTTCAACCCATCTAGATAGAATCTTCATTCATTTATCTTCTATAACCACCTGCATTTGGAAGATAAGATTTAATTAAAATACATAACATCCAATGATTATAACTAATTTAAAGATGTAAAGTAAATTACTTACATAATCTCTCAACCATACTATGTGGCTTCCTATGGCATCTTTCATTCTTCTTCTATGATCATCCTTCACAACAAGAGGGGTATCGGGCTTGTTAACAAATGTGACAGATATTTCATAGTAGACATTACCCAGTAATCTCCCCATTACAGTCTTTACTGGGTCATCACTGATGAGAAAACCATCTGCCACATATTGCCCATCAAGATCTAGCAACCTGACCTTCCTTGCCCTTCCCTGCAACTGATAGTAGGAAATCATGTAGTCTTTTTGTATATTGTAATGCAGTTAAAAAAATGAAACATAGCATCATTCAGGACAGCACAAAAACAATCAGACGGGAGCATAAACCTGTATGCGCATCAAGCTTATAGGATGCAAAGAAAATGATTTGTTCTTATTGTGATTTGTACAAATATCTCTCAATAAACAACTAGTGCCCATTGAAACTAACAAACCAGGATCTCCACCATCCAGTTACCTGCTCAATCAAGGTGGAAATAGAGGTCAAGTCTTAATATTACTTAGACGATGTTTTGCTCCCTGTAGCCCCGGTTAATGGTCAATCAAAAACAAAATAGAAGAATACTTACAAGGCCGAGAGGACCAAACCGAAGAAGAGACAGGGATTAAAAATCCAAATGCGCTGCAACTTGCTTGCATTTGGTGCAAAGAGCATGATTAAAAACCCATGTTTTCGCAACTTAATGCAACCTGATAAATTAAACTTCTAACAGAACACAAGATGCCCTTAACAATTGATTTCCGTACTTCTACAACCTTCTAAGCATATAACAGAAACATATGAAATTGATACCTCACCTCTTCAGCTCATCCTGTCGGAGGCCTCTCCTAGCCTAGACTCTGGCCAAAACACCTGGGTGCCAAATCACCTAAGCAATCGTGTTCGATAATATTTAGATAGGCCATATGAACTCCTCCTAATCAAGACATGTTCGGACCTCTATACGTACACCCAAAATACCACTATATAGATATGAAATTTTCCTACTCATCTTACCAATCAGATGAGTACATATCCCTTAACATATGCTTCTCTTGCATTTCACCTTTAATTTCCCCTTTTTGTTTTCTTTGTTCTCTTTTCACTTGGCCCCTTCCCTGAAAAATTTGAAGCAAAAGCTGTTCAAGGTGGTTTGCACTAGCTAAGAAAGGGTTACAGTTGTCCATATCGATCACTTCTCTCGATTGGATTAGACTAAACTTAAGAATGGTATGACAGAGTCAAAGTATACCAAAAGGTCTAGGAGGATTTGCAAACATCCGACTCCATTTCCCTTCACTATGTACATATCTGGATTTGGTGCTTTTATGCGGTCCTTCAGTTCATTTGATTGAGTACATATCTGGATTTTATATGTACTCATCTTACCAATCAGATGAGCACATGTCTAAGATCTGTCCAGAACAGATCCCATAAGGCTAGGATCCCCAATCAGAAAAAAGTCAAATCCCCATTGTTTAAAATCCCAAACCAGAAACTTGGAAGGCAACGTAAGTTTATCCTAATTAGAGATGTTGCTGTCAATTTAATTTTGGCAAGTTGACAGTTAAGCATAAGTGGAATAAATACCTTATCTTCAGCTGACGTTGACAACTTGCTTGCGGCCGAAGAGCGCATTCCAGACTGTAAAAGATTCAAAAGAAAACAAAATTTTAAATGTAATGTACATCAATATCAACGATGAGAAAAAATATCTACCTCTTGGGGCTTTGCCTCAAGCTTAGCAACTTTGGATTCTAAAACTTGCAGACGTTCATATAACTTTTTGTTTTCAGATTGTGAAGTTTCACTTTATCTTTCCAAAGATGGTGAGGTGAGGGTGCGGTGCCAATACCCCTAACTCTCCCCTTTTTGTCCCCTCCGAGTACTTTGGTGAATACATCACATTTTGATGCCAATGGAACCGAACTAGTAGATGATTGAGATTCTTTGTAGGCTTTAAGTTTCCCTACATAGAACATAAATGTATTTAAAGAAGATATATGATGGCAAGCATAAAAGAATAGAATGAAATCACTATATACTTACTATCGCAAGGGCACATTCTTCATTAACTCGCCTTTCCATCTTTCCTCGTATGTGTTATAATAAAAATATCCGTTCTATCCACATTGCCACCGGTTTAGCAAATTAAATTTTACACATACGAGCATAACAATTAAAGCCAAGAGTTATACCGAAAGATTGTTATTATAACATGGTGATAAGATAAGAGACATTAACCTCCTCTTTCCCGATATCTCGCGAAAGATTTACTACCAAAGACAATGGAAAATCTTTTGTAGTCCTTTGTTCTTTTGGTTAACCTCACTTCTTTTCTATAAAGTTCAACATTTACAATTAGGATATTTATAGAATCATCAGTGAAAATATCTTTAAATAATTCACCTTGAATTCAGCAGAACACCATGTGGTTTTTGCTGCCTCCCACATCTCAGAAGAAATATGTAGACCTTGAGGTGGCTCCTATCCATCTATGTATTTCTTTCTCAGGCAGTATTTATGATATTTCCACTTCTGAGATAGATCTTTAGTAATAAATAGTCGTTGTAGTTTATTTCCATCATCCACATCATACTTCCTCTGCAAAAAATAGAGGAAGTAACCATCAAATTAATGACTTAACAAAGTATAACATCGAAGTGTAAGACATGAAAAAGACCAACTTCACCTTGATAAAACCCCAAATATCGGCAATATTCTCATTGTCAGCATCTTATCCCATGATGCAATGTTTATGGGGCATTTTTCACTATTCCTTGCAATTGTTCCCAAGAAGGTTCTTAATGACCTTCCACCATTTCCAATAGGTTGCCCAAACTCATTCCACTCCACGTAAATGACTTTGCCATCCTCCAATGCCGCACATACCGACAATATGTGCGGCCCCGTGATCTCTTCACCCGAACATCACCTCGCATCAAGAACATCTTCCGAAATAGCTTCCTTTTCAAGGGCATTTCCATTTGATTCTCTTGATTTTGTCGAAGAGGATATTGAAGCATCGGTGAGGAGATAAACATATCTCCTCGTCGAGCATAGGCAATGACTTTGTTGATAAATGTGTCAATCTCAAAGATACCCAAACCGCCTCTTGAAATCCGCAAGAAATTACGCAAATTAGTAATTCATGAATTTGGCCGCATATAGGATTGAAAATCGGACAAATCGATGAGTTTAATATCCGCACAAAGTATGGATATTCTGAACGAGAGAATGTATCCGCAAAGATTCTTTAAAAAGAGATATGAATAGTATAATACGAAAAATCCACACTCTAAGTCATCCCGTTGTTGGTACCTAAAAGATACAAATGTCAATGCACTTAAGAAAAGAGAAATGAGGTAAAATAGACAAATCAAAGCCCTTTCAAGTAGTACATTGGGTATATAAAAGGGGATAGAGGCAAGGCTCTTCTTTTGACCATCTTCCCCTTTGATTGGTACAAATCCTTCAAGAATCTAAAAAAGGAATAGTGTTGTCACCACATTTTTTTACTTGAAAAGCAAACACAAATTATAAAGTGTTTTCAACTTTTACCTTCTTATGACAGCTCCTGCCATTGTGTCTACCAAGATGAGAGAATCAAATAGAATCATACAAGGGCCAAAGTCATACGTAAAAGAATTAGCAAGATTACATAGCAAGAGCAATCTCCAATGTCCCCTGGAAATATACTTCTCATTAGTAAGTAAGAAATGAAAATACATCAACTTGACATCTACTATCATGTACATACCCATCAACAATGGGAATAATGACATAAGTCTTTGCGAACACCTCTTTATCCCTTACTGTCTCTATAGTCTTACGGCTGCCATTAAGGTACATAGAAAATAAAAGACAGTCTACTATTGCTGCATTAGTGCTATGGGTCAAGCGTAGTTGGACCCACATAGGGCTGAAAAAGGGAAATGGATAAAAATTTAGAATATGTGCTAAGAAATAAGTGCAAGAATCCAACCCTTCCCGAAATCATTCAAAATTGAAAGAAATGATTAATAAGCGTCAATGCAAATAAAGACCAGTAAAAAATAGTTAAACAAATGGTTTTCTAGATGACTATACAACCCCGATGTATTTTTTCTCATAAATACATCAGAAAGTAGCCACTCAATGGAAACATACAGCTCCTCCAAAATGTGACAAGAACCTCCTCTCGCATAAAAAAGCATGCGAGAAACAACTCACTTCACCTAAAAATGTTCTATGTGTAAAAGTGAACTTTGATTGCTTTGTGTGTGATGGTTTATTGTAATCAAGTAACAATAAAAGGACTTAAATTCTAAGAAAATATTCAAAGTGAAGATTATGTACTCCATAAAGTTCTGAAAAAGATCGGAGTCCATCTTCTTCTTCACCGACTTTGGAAGATCATAGATTTCTGCAATGTGCTTTATTTTTTTGGGGAGAGTGTTAACATCTGAGCATCCAGGCCCCCACAAGCCTTTCTCCTTTGAGCTTGCACAATCCGACTTGTAAGATAGATTTTCCATGATCTTCTTTCCCCTGTTTGCATAATAAAACAAACGGGTAGAAAACGAAAGATGCTTTTTGATCCACCGATAAAGTGGAGGCAAAGAGATTACATAACAAACATTACGTAAGGTCCACTGAACAAGTAAAAACAAGTCCACTAAAAAAGACAGAAAAGCTCAACTAATAGAGGTAGCATTAGGTTTGTAAAATAAGGAGGTGACCACTGTAAAATGGAAAATAAAAATGAAGAGTTCATCCGGCACATTAAGACAATTCGATAGCCAAATGTCTATGTCATTCCATCAAAACCATTTTCAACCGAGAGGCAGTCCCAAAGTAAGGTGTAAGAGATAGAAAAACCAACCTACAAAAAGAAATTGGTGGTTAGAAACTATTAATATTCCTGGATAAACCCGCAAATTAAGACACCACCGAAAGATGCTATTATTTGAGTTGGATTATATAAAATGCATACAAATCACTGACAGATGCTATTATGCATCATAATTTTGTTTTTTGATACCTTTAAACTACACTTTGTTTAAAACACAGATAATAATTTTACCATAATGATGGCTAGTAAAACTTGAGTACGCATAATTAAAATAGGTAATTCAAATCTCAGAATCTAATTCAAATCACAAAAAAATAGTTCGAGACAAATCCAACTCAAGCATAACTTCCAAAAAAACCTTCTCTTTGGCGATGTTCACAATTTACTTGTAGCCGAAGAGTGAAGTCTAGACTATAAAAGCTTGCAAACTATAGGCATAGTTGGGCACCAAATAGGGCTACCTTCTATCCGTTTTGCTTGCCTATCCGTTTCGTATCCCCATAAATAATAAACAAACGTTGCCCATTTGTTTGCCTTCAATAATTTACATCTTGTCTCCGCCATATGCCAAAACGGGGAACCGTGCATATGACTTAATGACTTGTTGCTCGCATGACTCACCATATATAGATCTGCACATATGTGCCACATAATTCAAATTTCCTTCAATTCCTTTCAAAATTAGAACCCAATAATACACTATAGGTATACATAAGGTGATGTATGAAAGGTGGGTTGATGGCTGATGTCTAAAAAAATACACCATAGGTATACATAAGGTGATGTCTGAAAGGGCCTCACCTGTAAAATTTTTACAGATCTAAAAGGAATATGAATTAAAAAACAATTCGAAAGTGCAAAGTTCTTAAACTCAAAGGGTTAATGCAACTAAAAAAGCAAAAATTCCATATTACTTATGCCATTACTAAACATGAATAAAAATATATGATGATGGCAACAAAATGCAAAAGTTTGTTGAGTAAATACATATATCCCTGCATCCATTTTTGTTGGAAATAAACAATATGAAACATACATAGTAAAGAATGACTTACATTACACTTCAATACCATCTATATCAAATCTATGGACCATTATCTCCTCATTTTCATCATCATGCTGGATGCTTGATGTTTGGTAATGACACATTGGCTGTATATCTTGAAACTCAGCATGTTCTTCACAAGTAGATTCCGATAAGTTGTAAAAATCACGTGGGGTTGTCTTGCGAACCACAAACCAACCAATGTTCCTAGGATCCTCAACAAACCAAACTTGCTCTGCTTGAGATGATAAGATGTAAGGTTCAGTTGTTCTTAATTTACTTGATGGATTCACTATTGTAAGAGGTCCATCATGTTTCACCCCTTGGTGCACATCTACCCAATCACACTTAAATAATACTACCCTCATGTGTCCATCGTAGTTGACTTCTAGAATCTCATCAAGGACACCATAGTAAGTAACATTCTCTTCAACATTTTTAGTAAATGAAGGGGTAGTTGCTTTCAACATAACACCTGAGTTTTGGGGTAACTCGTCTTTGTTCAAGGCTTCTAGTGTGAAACCTACTACCATTAACAATGCATGCATCATACTTATTGACCACGTCACTAGGGGAAATCTTTAATCGAAATTAGATAAGGAGATATATCTCCCTTAGTAAACTCTGCAACTTATGCACCTGAGAAGAATTAACAAACCAAAAAAATCATGACATCATCTGATCATAGAATCGTTTAAAAATATAATTATAAGAATCAAGGATAATTGCCTTATGTTTCAGCCATTTGGTAAATGTGGATGTATGAATGCGTTCCACCTCTTCCATGTGCACTCCAGTGACATTTCTTGAAGTTCAAAGAATGCGATCCCCGCAATATTCATATTTCATATAGTGAATGAAAAGTTTCAATTGACGAAAAGCTTACCCGATAAATTTGTTGAGTGCCGTACAATTGAATATGATAACTTTATGTATCTCTTCCTGCTCGTGATTTTGTAGTTTGCCAATTGTACTTATCCCACACGGCCGACAAGTCTCCATGAAAACTTCCCATCCAAGGTCCACATTTTTTGGACTGTCTTCTACTTGTCGATGAGTCTTATTTAACCATGTTTCCACATCATCGTCAAGATATCGAGCTGCAAATGTAATTGTCTCAAAGAAAAATATAACCTTCAAAGAATTGACCCTTCCGATAAGTCCTATTTCTCACATAAGACTTTAATCTGCCCGTATACTCGAAAAATATCATAAATGAATATCGGTCTATCTTAAATGGAAAATTTACGTATAGAAGTGAATGCGATACCTCTCAAATGGGTACATCCATCTATAATGAACCGGCTCAAGAATCCCGGCCTCATCTCGCTAAATGAATGATTAAGTGTACCATTATATCAAAGAAACACGGAGGAAATATCATCTCTAGTTGACATAATACCCTTGAGACATGTAGGCCTTGTTGGTAAAAGTCTTCGGTGGAAGCAACTTTGGAACATATGTTTAAGAAGAAGTGACCAATGTCACTTAATGATGAAGATACATGAAGATTGGGAGTGCTTTCTAACAAAGAATTGGAAGTAATTGTTGCATAATCACATGGTAGTCATATGTCTTCAGCCCCCATAACTTGTTACCTTTGTTGAGAAATCGCCTTGCAATGTTAGAGGAGTATCCATCAGAACCTTCACTGATTGAAAGAACTTGAAAATTTTTTCCTTTTCTTTCTTACTACATGTGAATTGTGCCGGTGGAAGCAATATTTTACTTGACCCAATTTCTTGTGGATGATGGCATTCTCTTATTCCCAACTTCTCGTAAGTCTTGACGGCTTTCAAGCCATCTTTATTCTTTCCTTCAATCGATAGAAGGGTGCCTAGTATACTCTCACATACATTCTTCTCTATATGCATCACATCTAAGTTGTGCCTGAGCAACAAAGATTTCCAATAAGGTAGCCTATAGAAAATACTTACTTTCCTCCAACCTAGATACTTGGTCTTGTCCCCCTTCTTAACTCGTCTCTTCCTCTTACGTATCTTCTTCGTGTCTCCTTTTGCAACACGTGAATTAAAGTATCCTAATTGACGTAGGATTTCATCTCCAGTACAACATCAATGGCTTTTCACCCCATTCTTCATGACCATCAAATTGCTTACTCATCTTTCGGAATTTATGGTTGTTTTCCACCATCTCCGATGGAGCGATAACAAAATTTACCACTACACTCTAACCAAGTTGAACAAGTGTCTTTATTGCAATTAGGACAAGCTAATCGACCTTTTGTACTCCAACCTGACATGTAGGCATATGCTGGAAAATCGTTAATAGTCCACAATAGTGCTGCACGTAGATGGAATACCTCACCTTTAGCGGCATCATAGGTATCAACACCGTGCCAGAGAATCTCAAGTTCCTCTATGAGTGGTTGCAAGAAAACATCAAAATTGTTACCGTGGTTGCAACTAACTATGTTGGTGACAACTTTCGTTCATCACAAGAGGATAGTTAGGAAAATGATATGCTTATTGGTGATGGCTTCTAGCCGTTGCCACTAAATTAGTTGCAATGGCCTATAGTCGTCACCAAACAAGCTACCTTGACTCCTAGAGGATTTCCGGGAGTGGGATTATCTATTTTGGTGATAGTTTAAAGTTGTTGCCACTAAGTTTTAGCTGTCATTGAAGTAATTATTGGTGACAACTACAAGCCATTGCTAAACTAGATATCTCAAACGTTTTCGAAAGTGGCATTGCCAATTTTGGGGATAGGTTTCAGCCGTCTCCGGTACTCTTTAGCCATTGCTGAAGAAATTAAAATTGTTGCCAATAATTTTTTAAATAAAAATTAAATTACATATTAATATTAATAATTTATGCAAGACTACACCTATATATGAATATACAATACACCTATATTCCTGTATGAAAAATATTCACAAAAGTTCACACCAACATTCACATTCACAAACGTTCACACCTAGATTCACAAAAGTTCACACTCACATTCACATTCATTCATAAAAATAAAAATGTTTCAATCCACATTCACAAAATAAAAAGTTTATAATTTACACATGGAGGAGGGAAGTCTCTCATTCATGCTCTCCAAATGATCCCTCCTCATCCTTGTCATCATCCATATCGTATCTTGGTCCTTGAGGTGGTGGTAGTCTCTAATCTATCTTGGTAAACATTTGTTGTATTAGCTGTTCCATTATTTCCTGGAAGTGTTTTTCTTGGTCATTTATTTTTTGCTAGAGAGAGTCAATCACCGACTTTTGCTTCTAGATTTGACTTGCTTGAGTGTGGAGTAAATCACTTTGCCTCTCCACTTTCTCCATCAACTCTTGAATGGCCAGACTCGTGGAGGTTCATACCTCCATTGCTTACACCATACTAGGTGTTGCGGGTCTATCCTCTCCTCCCATATCGAATCTACCTTGTCCTATCTCTGCCGAACACGGTGATGAATACTTCCTCAGCAGAGAATGAATGCTCAGAATTCTTAGCATCCAATCCCTCTGACTGGAAAGGCATTCATCAATTAGCACATATTATCCTAAAAAGTGTAAATATAATGTCGTGGTATATGAAATCAAAACTAGCTAATAGTTCAAATAATTTAAATATTTACTATTATTTGGTAACTTTCTTCATTACTCCAAACGATAGATTCATCCACCTCTTCATGTGTCTAAGTCATCTTAAAGACCTCTGGATGAGTAGAGTGACACCCTTTTTTATGTCTATTCAGCGAAAGATATATTAAACTATATTCACTAAGTGCTACTCATAAATTACTAAGGGACTAAATAAAATACATATCATTAGATATATTTATCCTATGCATATTTAGAATTAGACTTCAGTGGTCTTGAAAGGTAAATCAAATTTTGGTTTAGATGTTGATTCAGATCATCTAACAAGCGCATCTATCTTCTTACAAGGTCTTCATAAAATTCAGAGCTTTTCTTCTTTAAATTAAAATATCAAACATAATCACCTTAGACATTAGTTCAACGTGATCAAACTCCCCTTAACTTTGACGAGAGCCCAATTTAATCCAAACTATTATAATTAAGAATATATGAGTATTAATTCTACGCTAATGATTGTCCAACGCATTTTGAAACACTATCAATATATTTTTATGTAATACAACCATCTAAACTTATTTTTATTTTATTTATTTTGATTATTAAATAAATTTACAGCAACTACAGAAGGGATAACTGGTATAAATTGAATCAAACAAAAAAGAGTTGACTAATCCGATATGTTTTTCTTATTTTGCACTCTATACTACATACTAAATGCCAATTTTAACAAAAATAAATGATGTTTAAGGAAGAGATATGTTAATCAAAGAAAATGGCCTCAGGACACTCTTGTACAACCTGACAATACGTAAACGTGCAACATTTCGAAAAACTGGTAGGAAGACAGTTTTAGAATTCAAAAAATACGTTAAATAAAGAGAAAATTAATTACAGACCCAATTAGTAAAATAATTTTAATAAAAACCCATTGACTAAATTAGGTTCATTCAAAACCCAGTCAACCTAATTTACATCACGAAAAACCCTTTCGGTTAACTCTACCGTGAAGCCATCATCCCCTTTTTACATAATTCCATTTCTACCCTCCACTCCCCTTACGTACTCTCCCGAAGCGAAGCCTTGTTACGATTGCCGTCTCCTATTTAATCTGCGCGAACCCATTTAAGCCTTGTTACGAATGCCATCTCCCGTATAATATATAATGTTTTGTTTTTAAATTTTGAGATTTTTTAACATCAAACAGTTTTTTTCAGACCGTAAATTTTTTTTAAAAATTTTTAAATTTTTTTTCTATTTTTTACTATTATAAATAAATTGTTATCATCCATCATATTTTTATATATATTTTTAATTTAAAAACGATCCTAACTTCCATAACAGGTAATACAACGTCATTGCTTGCTAACGTCATATATTTTTATATATTTTACAATTTTTTATTCTTTTTTAATTTTTACCACATTAATATCAAAGATCTACCGAATGGGCAAAAGAGTCTTTTTCCTACCCTCATTAACGGTAATCATCCATAGTGGGGCGGAAATTTTAACTATTTCCCAAACAGGATTTTTTATTACAATAATTTAAGCACCGGTCTTCCGTTAAAGTGAGATTTGTAAACTGAGCCTCCTATTAAATACTCCTTAAATAAATTAATCTTAGGAACAGTATACGATTCCTAAATCTGTTTTATTAGTTCGTGATGTCCCCAATAAATGCCTCTCAAGGTAATTACACCGGCTGCGCCGAAGCAATCAAACAACAGAGGAGAGCGGATCACCTCAGTTCCCCGGTGGAGGGAGAAGCCTCAGTCCCCAATTAGAGACAGACACATACTCCCGTCACTTAAGTGAACCGAACCGGTTCAGTTTCAGACCCGATTCGGTCCGGTTCACCAAACCGGTTCACTTAAGTGACGGGGGTATGTGTTCGCCTCTGATTGAGGACTGAGGCTTCTCCCTCCACCGTGGAACTAAGGTGATCCGCTCTCAACGACAGAGCTTCATGGCTGGACTTATTCACATGAAATGAGTAAAATGACGAAGAAAATAAAGACGCCGCCAACGAGCACATGACGAGAACACACACAAAGGGAATCTGAGGTCTAACGGAAGAGGAAGGTTGCGGCGATGCCCAAAGCAAGTGCAACGGCAATGGTCCACAGAGAGGCGTCAGTGTAAGGCGCGGAGGAAGGTCCCGGGGGCCCAACCGGTGACGCCGCCCCGGTCGGAGGAGAGGCGAGTGTGGGGACCTCGGCTGCTGCCGGCGGTGACGATGGAACAGGCTCGGATGAGGAAGGAGTGGGAGCCGCCGTAGGAGGAAGTGTAGGAGTTACGGTAGGAGAGGAAGAAGGCGACGGGGATGGAGAAGGCTGGGTCGTCGAAGGAGAGGGAGCTATGGAAGGAGAAGGCATGGGAGCTGTGGTTGCCGTGGACGGAGAAGGCGTTGGAGACGTACCCGTCGTGGATGAAGGCGCCGGAGTGGCCGTCCCCCCCGTCGGTGAGGGCGCCGGAGCTGCTACGGGAGAAGGGAAGGGAGACTCACCCGGGGAAGGTGTGGGTCCAGCGCCGGGAGGAGGCAAGGGAGTGGCCGCAGGGGAGGCGACCGGAGATGGCGGAGGAGCTACCGGAGGAGAAGGTAAAGGGGCAGGTTTGGCGGCGGAAGGAGGCGAAGGCGAGGGTGTGTTGCCGCGCCCGGCCAGGACCACCACGGTTAACTTCTGGCCGTTTTGGCACCGTCCGGGGGCGCCGCTGATGAAGAAGAAGGGGCCTGATCGGTCAAACTGGACAACTGAGTCCCCGTCGTCGAACCTCTTGACAGGGTTGGTCGTGTTGCACGCGTTGTAGTCGGCCTCGCTGACCACCAACACTGAATCGCTCCCCTTCTGGTACCTGAACACTGCTCGATCGCATGGTATTTCGGGCTTTAGAACAGCGGTTAACATATCGAGAACCAGACACAGCAGAATTATAAGAAATAGCAAAAGAAACATACCGAGTTTGTCATTAACCTGGAATCTGTTCCTTCCTGCCCAGTGATTGTAGTTCTCTGACGGGTTCTGCACCCAGCCATCCTTCCCTCCGGCATAGAAATCGTAAGCCTTCGGCCTGCCCACCGCCAGCAGGAACAGGAAAAGCGCCGCCATCACTGGCATCTTCGCCGCCATATCTTCCCTTTCAAACTCCCCAACCCGTGTAGCTCGCTCCGCTCCTGCGACGACCCAACAGCAGATCGTAGGAGACGGAGATGCGCAAAGGTTTGACGAACCAGATGCTTCTTCTAAATTCTAATCTCCACTGGGCACCCGTACACAACCAGGAGATGCCTACTTAAGCCCCGCCGAAGTTACCGTTCTGGCAGATAACTCAGTTTGTCCTGAGCCGGCACTTCTGCTGTCCACCGTGATTCTCCGCGTAGCCCTTGATGGCTTGATCCGAGGCGCCCACGCGTCGAGGTAACGTCAATGTAACATTATGGGGGTGTTTGGTTGCAGGATAATTTTTTGTACACTTTCATGATAAAAAATTGTATTAAAATAAAAAGTAAATCAACTCATGACATAAAATTATCATGTTTGGAGGGAGATTCTCTTTTTTTGTCATGACCAAATAAAGTGGGGGACCACAAGAAAAAAGAAAGAGGTGAGACCCTCTTTTTTTGTTTAAGAAGAAAGTCACTTTCAAAACATAAAATTGTCATGGTTGTCAAAAATCTCTTTTAACAAGTTTTCTTACAATTTTTAAAATTTAAAATAAAAACCTCAATTATCATACGACCAAACACTCTATTATGAATTTTTAAAGTAATAATATTTACGTTTGGTAACACTGTTACGTACCTATATCACTATCAATTTTAAAATTGATATTGATAGGAGACATTAAGAGGTGTTTGATTAATTGTATCGATTTTAAAACTTATGACGCAAACCAAACATATTACACAATATAAATGTCAACGTGTATTACTTTTGATATTGATACTCTAACATTTAAAAATATTAATATCAATATTGATACAATATCAAAAATAAAACTCTAACCAAAGAGGGCATAGGTAGTAACCACAGCGTTTTTTAATTATTACTCGCCGTCCTCAAGTTATTTTTAAGGTGTCTATGTAGAGTTAGTAGGTGTTTTTCTTAAACTAATCGTAGAGTGTTCTGTTGACATAAATTGGTGGTTATTTTATATCTATTAAGTGGCAAATTATGAGTCAATTGGTGTTTTAAAATTAATTATCTAGGTGTGTTTTAATCCTTCTATAATTGGCCTAACTTTACCCTAATTAATTTTTTCTATTTTTACTACTTTTTCTCATTGTCGCTCCTAACCGAGACATTCATTGTCGGGACCGGATTCTCTGTGCACCTCCATATGCACCTCAATACATGCCACTTCAATAAATCATCTTATTATACTATCAAATAAATTATTTTATATTTTTTAATATTGAAAATATAAATATTATCAAAATATTAATAAAAATAAAGTAATATACATATTTATTTTTAATTTATACTATATTATAAGTTAATTATATATTAAATCTAAATAAATATGTATAAAAATATATTCAATGTTCATTTATATAAAATATGATATTTGTAATATTTATTTATATTTACAATGTCAAAAATATTTAAAATTATTTATTTGATAAGATAATAAGATGATTTATTGAAGTGGAATGTAATGAGGTACAGGTGTGCAGAGAATTCGATCCCCTCATCGCCCCCCTCTTTGTTCCCCTTGTCAGTTTCTTCTTCCTCCCCTCTTTTTCCTCTTCTTTCTTCTTTTTCCTCCCTTGTCACGACCTGGAATTTAAATAACATAACCTCAAAATATGCAGCGGAAATACACAATGTCGCGACAGTGGGATGAAACCCAAAACTTGAATTCCATAACCCAAACTTAAATATTTGCATATTCATAAGATCCATCAAACAAGAGAATAGAACCATACTACTAAGTCTAACACACTCTTGCTCAAAAGCAACCAAGACCATCTACCTAAGTAGAGAATACCAAGAATCTCCATGTGCAAATGACTCTGATTCCTTTGGTTCCACCTGATCCTCATCTTCAAGCTCTTAAATCTTCAAAACCTGCTGAAAAATTTAACCCACAACGGGGTGAGTCCGGGGACTTCGTAGGATTTACACCCTTCACCCATCAATCGGGTAAATAACATATAATCAAGCAATGGTATGTAACATATCTAAATTGAGATGTAATACAAAAGTATAGAATGTCTTCTATATTAATCTCACCACCCATATCTGAACATAATTATCTTCAAAGAAAAGATTATGCCAAAGCCAATTAATTCTAGACCAATGCACACAAGACCATACAAGCTAGACAAATATCATCTAAATGACCTCAAGACTTGACTTAACATGACCAAATTAAAGCATGAAATCTGATTTTTCTAACATGACATGGTTTAACATCCATACGACACACAACTAACATATTTCATATCCTTTCCAAAACATAAACCCAAACACCAACCAATTCGTCCTCTTGCTTCACATCTACAAAATCCATTCACCACCTCTAATATATATATAGAAGTAACATATATTAAGCTAGCCCAAAGTGCACCTACGCAGTGGTGACACTAAGGGAAACACCGCGATGTAATCCGGGATCCGTGGAGGGCCGGATTCATCTAAGTTACACGCGCCCACGGCGATTGTCTAACATAGGCTGGTGAAGCCCTTCATATACGTCATATCAAGAGTTCATAACATAATTTCACATCATGACATACCTGACCATACCATGCATACATGACATAAACATCTAATTTCATAGCCTTTCATACAAGACATAACATTCATAACAAACTTGACAAGACATGATAACCCGACATAATTGAACTGGTTCTCAAAGACAACTCATATTAATCATGATCAAATTGACATGACTAACTATGCATAGCATAGCCCATGATTTGAAACCAAATTAAAAATATTTTGCCATAACTAGACAAGACTTGTACTAATCGACTTGATTGACATATTCTGAATCAAACATATACCATATCTAACCATATGAACATAATCATATCATGCATGACATATTACATAATCTGAAACCAAACTAACCAAAATATACTTGATTTATATACATGAAATGACAAACCAAACTAGACATACTTAATCACATATACAAGACAATTAACTTAAACCAAGCTTGGCATAATCAAAACAAGCTAACTTCTGATGTCAACACCCATAATCTGACCTAAACAGGTTCCAAAAAGTGAAATTTGATGACTTTTGATTTTTCCAAAACTCCACATAATTATATTTCAATTCTATGCCCATTCTAGCACATAAACATATACATAAATAACATAGGGTCAAGTCTCATGAAAAATAGTTCTACCCGTCCAGAATCATGCCAAACATGTTCTATAATATTCAAAATATCATTTTCAAAGTTCTGGTTTCAAGGATTTTTGAGAAAACTCACTAATCATGAGTTAAAAGTCTAAACTAGTCAAATCAAGGTCCATAAGTTAAATCAAGCATATTTTCTAATCAAAATGGGATCAAATACATAGACGAGCTTGAGAAACCTACCTGGAAGCTCCTGTGAATTTTCTTGATTTTTACGGATTTTCCTGCTATTTTTCTGGCCTCAAATCTAATTTCTGGATTTATTAATTCCGAAAATCAGAAAAAGAACTTGAACCGGCGTCGAACCGGGCGGTTCGACCGGCTGAACCGGGGGGGGGGGCTGGACCGGGCTGAGCTGGCCGGCTCGACTGGCGGCTCGCGACGGCGGGCACGGCGGTGCTCGCGACGGCGATGGCCGGGCGGTGCTCGCGACGGCGGCGATGGCTGACGGAGCTCGCGGCGGAGGAGGCTGCCGGCAGCGCTCGGCGGCTGGCGGATGTGGCTGTGCGCGGCGGCAATTGGGGGGGCCGGCAGCGGCTGAGGCGGGGGAGGAAGCTCCCCGCGGCGGCAGATCCGGCTGGAACAGGGGGCGTGAGCGGCGGAAAAAGGGGGTCTCAGCGATGGCTGACTGGCGCGTCCGCACACACGCTCGTGGAGGGGGGCGCAGAGAGGAGACGGCTGGACAATGGAGGGTGCAGGCGGGTGGCGTGGAGGAGGGAGGAGGGCGGCAGCAGCAGCCGGTGGCTGGCGCGCAGGGCGGCTGGCCGGTGGACGGCGTCGCGCGGGACGGCGTCGGCCCAGGCGCTGGGTGCGCACGGCGGAGACAGCCCAGGCGCTCACTGTGTGCGCGGCGACGATAGGAAGAGAGGGAGAGAGAGACCTCCGACGGGGGGGGATTACTTCCGTAGCGGCGTCCCGGGGGGAGGGGCGAGAGAAATGAGAGAGATAGAGATCGGGAGGGGGGGCGTAACCGACTAGAGAGAGAGAGGGCGGGGCGGGCGGGTGTAACCGACGAGAGAGAGAGAGAGAGAGAGAGAGAGAGAGAGAGAGAGGGCGGGGCGGGGTGGGCGGTTTTTTTTTTTTTTTCGTCAGATATTACATCCCTCCTCCGTGCGCTCTCTCCCACTTTCTGTTTCTTTGTCGACCACCGGCCGGTTGAGGCCGCACAGACACCCGTGCCGGCCGAAGCCAGCGCCACCCATGTGGCCACCCAGCCGCCCGTGCGACGCCACCTGGCACGGGCCGCCCTCCGCAGTCAGCACCATCCCGCACTCCCAGCTGCCTATTGCCCCGCCTAGCCATGCGGCCAACGCCGTAGCATCCGTCTCACGCTGCCAGGCCAACACCCGCCGTGCACCACCCAAGCCCTGGCACCCCCGTCACCGCCTCCTGCGCCCACCCACGCCCGGTCATCCCCCCCTCCATGAGCCGCCATGCACTGCCGCCCGCCCCTTTCTCAAACCCTCTCTCTCGCATCTCTCTCTCCTACTACGTACGGTATAGAAATCTTCTTCTCTCCAATCCTATCATCGTCTCTCACACCCTCTCTCTCTCCTACATTTTCTTTCTCTCTCTTATCTTTCTCTTCTCTAATTTAATAAGAAGAAAAGAAGAAGATTCAGTCTAATATGATTCATTTATGTCACACCATCATCATTCGACCTTCTTCAATGTCAATTTTAACATAATTTTAAACACCTATGTTAATAATCTTTCATTATATGTAGATTTTGACATTGTTAAATTAGTTGGCATGTATAGATATGTTGTACTTGATTTGTAATTAGTATGAGCTATTTTATTTAATTATGATTAGCATAATAAGGTAGAATGTGATTAGTTTATCACTCTATATACGTGGGAGCATGTTAGTGGTATAATACATTGTAATTATCTTATATCTAATTAGATATTAGCTTGCTTAGTTATGCTATTATGTTACATATATAATTTGTGATAGGTAAACAAGACAATGTGATATTAGATATGTTGTTAAATCTGATTTTTGGTTATTTCATCATTAAAAATTAGATTGCTAAAGTCTTAATCAAGTGAGATTTTGTCATGGCATATCTTGTGTTTGTTAGTATCAAATTAGTGTTGTTTAAGCATGTTTGTCTTGACATATCTTGTGCTTTGCTTCTATTTCAGCACCCTTAACAACTTTGACTAAGAAAGAAAATTTCAAGTGGACTGATGAATGTGAGAAGAGTTTCTTATAGCTGAAAAAGAGGTTGACTACATCACTAATCCCAACATGACCATCAGGAATGAAGAGGCTTTGTTGTGTATACGGATGCAACTAGAGTTGGGCTTAGTTGTGTACTTATGCAGAATGACCGAGTGATGACTTATGCTTATAGATAGTTGAAGCCACATGAGAAGAATTACCCAACTCATGATTTAGAAATGGTAGCAGTTGTTCATGCACTTAAAGTTTGGAAACACTATGTTTATAGTGAGGTGTTTAAGATCTTTACTAACCGTAAGAGTTTAAAGTATATTTTTTCTCAAAAAGATCTCAACTTTTATGTCATGTTTGGTAACACTATTAGACATTTCTATCACTATTAATTTTAAAATTGATATTGATGGAAATCATCTTAAGGTGTTTGGCTAATACAATTCAATTTTGAAATTTATAGTGCAAACAACACATGTTATGTAATACAAATGTCAACTTGTATCAATTTTGATATTGATACTCTATCTTCTAGAAATATCAATTTTAATATACTAATATAGTATCATTTTTGATACTCTAACCAAACAGGTCATTAGGAGAGAATGTGGGTGCAAATTTTGAAAGACTATGACTTTATGGCCCGTTTGGTTAGACTTTCAAATTTGATACTATATCAATATTGATATTGATAATTTTAAAGGATAGAGTATCAATATCAAAATTGATACAAATTGACACTTGTATTACATAATGTGCTTTGTTTTCACTACCAATTTCAAAATTGATACTATTAACCAAACACTTCTTTGTGATTACTAGGAATATTAATTTTAAAATTGATAGTGATAGAGGTGTCAAATAATGTTACCAAACAGGGCCTTAGTCTTAATTACCACCTAGGCAAGGCAAACAATGTGACATATGCTCTTAGTAGAAGAAGTTGATGACCATTCGATTGCATAAAAAGTGGAAAGACATGGAAGCTATTACTGAGTGTGTACCAAGCCTAGCAGTTGACAAGTTGGCATTATTCTTGGGTCAATTGATTATTGGCCTAGTGTTAGTGGACAAGGTAAAAGAAACTCAAGAAGGAAACATGGACATTCAAAACTTAGTAAAGAGACTATAAATTTCAAGACACTAAAATGGAACCATCATGCATCAAGGTGGATTGTGTGAGGCAGATGTTGTTGAGCTGAGGTAAGATAATTTTGGCAGAGAAACATAAGTCACAATATGTTATTCGTCCAGGAGAAACAAAGATGTACCATGATCTGAAGAGGCATTTTTAGTGGGAAGGAATGAAGAAGGATGTGACAGAATATGTATCTAAATGTCTTATATGTTAGCAAGTAAAGACAACATAAGAAGCCAGTAGGACCATTACAACCATTAGAGATTCCATAGAGAAAGTGGGAGCATATTACTATGAATTTTGTCACTGGGTTGCCAAGAACAAATAAACAATTTGATGTTGTTTGGATTGTGGTGGACCGACTCACAAAAGCAATGCACTTCTTACCTATCAAGAAAGCTCAACCAACTGAAAGTCTAGTAAGATTGTATTTTGATGAAGTGATTACATATTATGGTTTTTAGTTTCTATTGTTTTAGATAGAGATCCCAATTTACAAGAAAGATATGAATGGGTTTGAAAGATGATTTGCTCACAACTCAATTTCTATTTGACTTATCATTCTCAAACATATGGCCAGTCAGAGAGGACCATTCAGACTCTAGAAGATATGTTGAGAGCTGGAGCTTTGTTGTGACAAGAAAGTTGAGATCTATAGTTTTCGTTGATTTAATTTGCTTATAATAATAGCTATCACTCTAGTATCAGTATAGCACCTTTTGAAGCTTTGTATAGAAGGCCGTACAAATCACCTCTATGTTGAGAAGAAGTTAGTAAAATAAGTCTTATTGGGGCGGAATGGGTATAAGATAGCAATGAGAAGATTCAAGTCATTCAGCAAAAGTTACTCATAGCTCATAGTCGCCAGAAGAGTTATGCCAATTTGAAGAGGAGAGATGTACAATTCGATGAAGGGAACCACATATTTTTGAAGATCTCCCTGACGAAGGGTGTGGTTAAGTTGATCATTGTGGGAAGCTAAATATGAAATACGTGGGACCATTCTAGATTGAGAAGAGAATTGGAGAAGTGACTTATTAGTTGGCTTTACCACTAGCTATGATGAGAGTACACCCGGTATTTCATGTTTCTTTGCTAAGAAAGTGTGTACCAAATCTGAATCATGTTATTATTTTTTTAATATTGAAGTGCAACCCAACCAACTTACTGTCGACTCCAGAAACAGGTTCCGGATCGGCACCTCAAGAAAAGGTGATGATATAATAGGGCAAAGGGAGTGAATCGGAAAACACTCGGAAAGCGATAAAATCCTCACCTTGGTTCCACACTTATATTGATCCCCGAACTTTCATCTCATGGCGTCACTCGAGCACCGGAGACGGTTTAGGTCATGTGGGAGGAGAGTGAGGAATGAATTAACTTAAAGTATGAATAAAAGAGGTGGTCGCCAAGAGCCACGGGCTCCGCTTTATAAAATTGAACAAGAGATTATGTTAGATGACCGTGTGTACCTTAGCGCGGGAGATTGAGATGTGAATTCAACCTTCCTCCTCTTCGGCCGGTCGATGAGGGGGAGTCCAACCGATGCTAGCTTGATCGATCTGTGCAACTTAAAACAATGAATCAAGTGAAGAGTTTGATTAGACTTGATAGAAGTGTAGAAACTGTAACAAAAGATAAGAAATAAGCAATTGAAACCGAACTCACTGGCTTCGGGGTGAGCCTTAACCCCCTTTTCTGTGTTTTTGGTTATGTAAAAATGATGCAAACTAAACTAAAAGATGTTCTAATAAATAGACTGAATGAAATGAGTTAAGAAGAACTTATGAAGTGAATTGGCTTGAGTTGAAGCCGAGTTGGTTGAAGAAGGCCGGTTCGGATAGCCTTGCACCCTTTTGTCGCGACTTTGGTGCAGAGAACTCTATGGACGACCCCGATGTCGGAATAGAGTGCCGTTTGTTTATATGGATGGCGAACTCGGAGATAAAGATATCTCCTATTGATGACTTCTCTGGAATTCATCTGTACAAGCCTGTAGAAAATCAGAAAGTGGAAGGATATGGAAGAACAGAACCTGGATGTTTGCCCTCAGTGCAGCAATCGCCACGGATAGACAGCAAGTCAGAATTGTGTCCCGCCGGTTGCAAATGAAAGAGAACGAAGACTTATGTTGAAGACTTTTGCAGTAGAAGCCCCAGATTTTCTACAGAAGCCGATGAAGTTAGGATGCTGTAGAACGCATGGATCGGGCTTCTCCTTCACTTTGGGATCGATCTCTCGATGTCCGATCAGCTTTGGATGTCAGGACAACCTCGGGAAGGAGCTTGGATGACCTCAGGACAAGCTAGGCATGGGGGTTCCACTTTGGTTCATTGGGAATAGCCCTCAATTTATAGAGACGGAGAACCAGTGCAAACGGGGGAAACTGGCCGACCGTGCCCCCGCCTTTCAAAGGAGGTGAGGGTGCGCAGGGCACAGTGGAGGGCCCACCCTCCTATTTCAAAGGGAGCGGGGGCGTGTTACGCATTTCATTGCTAAAAATCATCAGAACCTTCCGAAAATTGCTAAAAATTGGACTTGATAAGATGAACGCGCCCACGACCTGGGGGCGGGGGCGCGGTCAAAATAAACGATAATTAGTGGGGGAAACTTTCCAAAAATCGGTTTAGAAGGTGATAATCGGGGTAATTTCTGATTTTAAAGAATAGACCGTGCCCCTGCCTTTCAAAGGGAGTGAGGGTGCGCAAGGTGTGCCCCCGGACTGAGGGCGTGCAAGGCGCACCCCAGTTTGAGGGCGCGGTGACCGCACCCTCCCATTTCAAAGGGGCGGGGGTGCGATACACTCTCTCTATCTTGTTCGCTTGTTCTGCGAGCCGTAACTTGCAAACGGGACGTCCGATTTGGCTTCCGTTTGTTGCGTTGGAAAGAGGACATTAAACCACAGCTCCTCAAGTCAGTAAACCCACCGGCATGACTCCCAAGACATTTGCACGGGACTTTCGACCGGTTTACCTTCTCACGGAAAGCCGAAAACTACAGTGGGGATCTGAAGGGGCACGGTTCCAGTCGAGGAATCTCGAGTCAACTAGGGATGAGACTTAAATGATGACTAAACAAGTTCGGTATGATAAAAAAACCTGAAATCATCAAAAAATCCAAGATTAACCCGGTAAACGTGAACCGAAGCTCGGAAAAGTCGGAAAACCCTAAAATCGACCAAAATGGCTGTATGGCCCCGGTTGATGAAAATATACGGCTAGGATCGACCCGGATGACTTGAAAAGGCCCGGTGATGATCGAAAAGGCCTAACACGTGGTCCGAGATAGCCGTTTCAACACGGATCGAAAAGCCATAACGAAAAGCCAATATAAACCAACGCCTACCGAAATGACTTCTTAGAAACCTTGAATGTTACGGAACACACGCGGGACTCTCGAGACCTTCAAGTATGGGCCATTCAAGGTCGGTCATTGAGTAGGCTATGTTTTTACGATTAATGTGTGGCTCTCACTTGAAGGTTACAACATTATTCCAAAAATCATCGGTCCATTCCCAACTCACGAGGGACTCCACCAACGTCCTTAGCTCATCTCCACGAGGTAATCCAGATCAGATAATGGTCAAATAAAGGATATCGCCAATGGAATAGGAGTCTGGGGCTCTGAATCAGGCCAATTTGGCGTGTCTACACTTACCATTGATGAGCGCCCAATTTGGATCACGGATGGAATGATGAAGCAATTGAGGATCTGGGTTATCTTGATGGTGAAGGTCCTTTGGAAGCACCATTTCACGGAAAAATCTACTTGGGAGGTGGAAGAAGAGATTAGACATCATCATCCTCACCTTTTCAATAAGCCTTAATTAAAAATTTTGAGGTCAACTTTTTTATTAATGTAGAATGTAATATTATGCATTTTATAGCATTATTTAGGTAGTAATCGAAGTGTTTTTAATTATTTACATATTATGCTAAAAAAAATTTTAGGGTGCCTAAGTAGAGTTAATAGGTGTTTTTTTCTTAATTGTAGAGTGCCTTGTTAACTTAAATTGGTGGTTCTATTTTATTTGTTCTAGGTGTCAAATTATGAATCAATTGGTGTTTTAAAATTAAATTTTTTAGGTGTGTTTTAATCCTTTTTTAATTGGCCTAACCTTACCCTAGTTAATCTCCTCTACCTTACTATTTTCTCTCTCTCTCTCTCTATCTCTCTGTCTCTCTGTCTCTCTCTCTTAGCCACCCTCACCACCCCTCTCTCCTTCGTGCATTATATCCCTCTTTCTGTTTCTCTATTGACCGCTAGGTGAGATCGGCTACACAAATGCTGACACCGGCTAAAGCTAGTTCCACCTACATGGACACCCAACCTCCCACATGATGCCACTTGGTGCTAGTTGCCCTTTGTCCTATCCCGCATACCCAACCACCTACAGCCCCACCTCACCACATGGCCGATGCTGAGGCATCTGTGCATCCTTGCTGGGCCCCCACATGCCATGCACCAGCCAAAACCTGCCACTGCCATCACCACCTCCTATGCCCGCCTGCACCTCGCCCTAGCGAGCTGCCATGCACTGCCACCCACCCCCTCTCTAGTGCCCCCTCTCTCTCTCCCCCTACTATAGTATACCAAAAAATCCCTTTTATTTCTTTTCAATCCTATCATCTACCCTATCATCCTCTCTCATATCCCCTCTCTCTGGCTATTCTCTCTCTTCTTTTCTATTTAACAAAAAGAGAAGAAGGAGATTCTATCTGATTCTGTTTGTTCATGTCATGCCATCGTCATTCAACCCTTTTTAATGCCGATGTTAACATAATTTGTAAGCACCAATCTACTGGGCATCCTTGGCATATCTATTATCATTAAATTTAAATGTTAAAAATCTTCCATGATTTATAGAGATTTTGACACTGTAAAATTAGTTGGTGTGTATAGATACATTATAGTTGATTTGTGACTAGCATGAGCAATTTTTTTTAATTGTGATTAGCATAATGGTGTAGAATATGATTAGTGTATCATTCCATCTATGTGAGAGCATGCTAGTGGTATAATATTTTGTAATTATCTTATATCTAGTTAGATATCGATTTGCCAAGTTATGTCATTATGCTAACTATATAATTTGTGATAGGTAAACAAGATTAAATGGTATTAGATATGATGTTAAATGTAGTTTTTGGTTATCTCATCATTAAAAATTAGATTTCTATGGTCTTAATCATGTGAGGTTTTGTCTTGGCATATCTTGTGTTTGTTAGCATCATGCTAGTGTTTGTTTAAGCATGTTAAGTGGTGTATTGGTATAATGAACATTGTATCTAGGTGGTGTATAATAGATGATAAATGGCGTTGTCTATGAGTATGTGTCCATTTGGTTATCATGATAGCATGGTGTTCATGTTATATATGGATAACAGGTCATTGTGTGGCATATCCTGCATTGTTAATGATATGATGTAGATGGCTTATGGTAAATCATGAGATGAATGTGATAGACTCATGACAAGGCATGAGTTGATGTAAATGTATTTGTGCATTGAAATAAATCTGAAAACTTAGTTGCACAAGACTACTTAGTTGTGTCTATTAGTAGCGGAGATTAGAATAGTACAATACATTCTTCAATCTCGAGTTTGTCTTAAGTTCATCCTTGCCTACGTGTACTATGGGATTTATTTTAGTTATATGATTACTACTATATTAGTTAGATCTAGTGCTAGCCAATTGAGAGATTGCAAGATGACATTTTTCTTACACAAATGAAAAGAAATGTATGTTTCATTTAAAAAATGAATGCATTAGTGACATGTATGTTCCAGTTAGAAAATGGATGCATTAGTGGCATGTATGTTCCATGTAGAAAATGGATCCATTAGTGGCATGTATGACTCATCTAGTGGTTGATTGCATTAGTGATATTATGGTTGCTGATAGTATATCATGTTGTGTATTTTGGTTGGTCTTAAATAGATGGTGTTTCATTGTATACATTGTAAATCTCACTTGCATGTGCTTCAGAGCATTGGTTTATTTAGAAGTTGTATCATGGTGTGATGTTTTCATGTGTTTGGATTTTAGATAGGTTGTGGTTATGTGGTTAATAAATTATGGAATGTGATTAATTATGGTTTAACTTATTATTATTATAATTCAGATGTAGGATTAGGTACTTAAAATATTATCATGTTGGGGGCTTATTGATTACGCGATCTGGTAAATGATGTGATATCTATTGAGTTTTTATGACTCATGCTATGGTTTAGTATTTTACAGTAAGGTTTGAAAATGTAGATTTAGGAATTGGACTTGAGGTGGATCTTGACTTCGAATTTGAAGAAGAACAAGTGAAAGAACTAGTTCTGTAGATCTGAGAGATGTGTGACTTCACTTTATTTTATGTGTTTTGTTATGTATCCAATAAAATGGTTGTGTAGTCAACTGTCTATTGTAGTTTTATTTTGATGTGACATTTAGACTCTTGATCTTGTTTTGGCTAAAACTATGTTGTCTTATTTTGGTGGCTGAAGTTGTTCTCTTGAAACAATTTATGTTCTAAGTGGTTGAACTTTATGAAGTTGTGTAAGTGGATGTGTTTTATTTAAGTTGTTTTTGTTCTGAAACCTCTTTTATTCAAGATTTTTATCCTGTTGTTGCATTCCAAAAAAAGATATTCATTACGTTTCTTGGGGCGTGACAATCAAGCCATGATCATGTCAGCTCCAAGTTGTGGTCACCAAGTCAATGCGATTCCCATAGTTTACGCCCTGTTTGGTAACACTATTAAGTACCTCTATCATTATCAATTTTAAAATTGATATTGATAGGAACTATTAAGAGGTGTTTGGCTAACTGTATCAATTTTAAAATTTATAGTACAAACAAAGCATATTATGTAATACAAGTGTCAACTTGTATTACTTTTGATATTGACACTCTAACATTTGAAAATATTAATATCAATATTGATATAGTACCAAAAATGAAACTCTAACCAAACAGGGCATTAGTAAGCACTTGGGTTCAGTCCAATTTTACAATTTTAGACTACTTTTTTAAAAACCAAAATCAAAACTAAATTATAAATTAGACAGAGCCCAATTCATTAAATTAAAACTCAAACTCAAAATGAATTCTGCATCATTCACAATTGACTTTTAAGCTTAATTAAAAAAGTTATCAAAAAGAGCTTAAAATGTTTTGTCTGCATTGGATAGCTAAACCCTAGGGGTACGGGGTTGACTTTAAAAGAATCTTTAATCAAACAGTTTTCAAAATGTCGATGTGCGATTACTATAATGTGCATGGGTAGGGTGTCGGAGGGCTCCTCTTTCCGCGGGCTCACAACGATGATGAGGCCTCGTAACCCCATTTGGCACCAGAAGTTTTTGAGGTTTATTCCATAAATTTTAAGAATAAATCAAAATTATCCTCTGGTTAATCTCATATCAAATAACCTCTCGGATGTTGCCTTCCGGTGGGGGGAGTGTGTACGGCGTCCCCCCTCCAGTGACTTTCAACGGCTGTGGAGTCACATGTATGGAGCAAGGTGGCATAGATAGACACGATGAGTCCTCAAACCCTTATTCCCTATCCCGTCTCCCCGAGGGCCAAGGTTGCATTGGGTGTCATTGGCTCTGGTGCCGCCAGAAAAATAGGACAAGAGAGGAGGAGAGCCTCTAGAGACCAACAGCAGAGAGAAGAAGACGATCAGAAAAAGCACATAGTGTCAAAGGCTCGAAGCTCGACCTATCAGGCACTAACAGAGAAAATGCAGAACACCCGACAGAAGAAGAGGGAAAATGCAGAATACGCAGGAAGGAAGAACTGATATGAGCAAATGCGCTCGTCTGGATGTCATGAAAGTGACCCCATATGAACATATATATAAAACAACACTACTTAACATGCCACGTGTCCAGAACAATAACAGAATACAAGAATACCAACAGCTATCTAACAATACGCCAGAAGACACCTATACATACAGAAATACATTCAAATTTAATTTCTGTAATACTCCCCCTCAAGATGGAGCAAAATAATTTTGCACCAGCTTGGATTTGATTTTTGAAAACTGCTCAAAACCCAACGACTTAGTAAAAACATCTGCCAACTGATGTGTGGTTGGAACATGACATAACTCAATAAGACCACTTTTCAACTTATCCCGTACAACATGACAATCCAGTTCTATATGTTTTGTACGCTCATGAAAAACCGGATTAGTGGATATATGAATTGCTGACTTGCTATCACAAAACACTTTCACCTTTCCTGTGTCAATTCCAAAATCACGTAGGAGATAAACAAGCCATTGCACTTCACAAACACCCGCTGCCAATGACTTGTACTATGACTCAGTAGAAGAACGAGAAACAGTAGATTGTTTCTTTGTTTTCCATGAAACTGGTGATGAACCCAAAAAAGTTATGTAACCAGTAATTGATCTCCGAGTAAGCTGACAAGACGCCCAATCAGCATCAATATAGACTTGCAAATGAACAGCATTATCCGATGGAAAAAATAGACCACATCCAGGTGAGCTCTTCAAATATCTTAGCATACGAACTGCAGCTTGCCAATGCACTTGTCTAGGATCATGCATAAACTGACTAAGAAGATTGACTGAAAAAGTTATATCTGGTCTAGACACTGTTAAGTATATGAATTTGCCAACTAATTTCCGGTAAGGGGTTGGATCAAGTAACCTGTCTGAACTTTCATCAAACAGATTATGCCTTTGTTCTAACGGGGTATCAACCGGCTTAGAACCAAGCAAACCTGTTTGAGATAACATATCCAACACATATTTTCTTTGGTTCAAATAAATCCCTTCTTTGGACCTAGATATCTCAAGTCCTAAAAAATATTTCGGAACTCCTAAACACTTTATTTGGAAGTTGTCCGAAAGAAATTTCTGAACATAGAGTATACTCTCAAAATTGTTGCCACCAACCAAGATATCATCTACATAAACCAATATGGTAGTAAAATCACTACCCTTGGAAGAAACAAACAAAGAATGATCAGCCTTAGATTGCTGAAAACCGGCATCACAAATAACCTGCATTAGCTTGTGAAACCAAGACCTAGAAGCTTGTTTTAACCCATAAAGAGATTTATGCTGAGCCTACAAACAACTTTCTCCCCCTTAATATCAACACCCGGAGGCACCTTCATATAAACTTCTTCACATAAATCTCCATTCAAAAAAGCATTATTGACATCAAATTGTCTCAAATGCCAACCATGAACAGCAGCTAATGACAACATAACTCTCAAAGTAGACAACTTAGCAACCAGTGCAAAAGTTTCACTATAATCAACACCTTCCGTTTGAGAAAAACCTTTTGAAACTAATCTAGCTTTATATCTAGAAATAGTACCATCCGGATTATATTTCAGCTTATAAACCCACTTGCACCCAATAGCTTTCTTTCCTAATGGAAGCTTAACAAAATCCCATGTGTTATTATCATTTAAAATTTGTAAGTTCATTATGCATAGCTTGCACCCATTCTGGTACCTTCGAAGCTTCTTTATAAGAATCGGTTCAAAGAAGAGAATCCAATGCAGTAAGAAAAGCCAAATGATTATTATTAAACTTGCTGTAACTAAGAAATTGTTGAATGGGATATCGAACTTTGCAAGAATCTGCATTAAAGGAAGTATGATAATCTTGAAGATAAGCAGGAGGTCTCCTAATCCTTTGATTAACACCCGTAGGGACTAAACTGTGTGATCTTGTGTTATTGGAAATTTCTTGTGGTAAACAATCTACCGGATTACAAACATCCGGAACAGAATTCCGAACGAAATCAGAAGCAGATTCTGGAATAACATAATGAGCATCATCCTTATCATATTGAGTAGCTTGAAAAGGAAATATATTCTCAAAAAACACAACATCTCTGCTAGTGAATACTTCACTAGTAGAGATATCATATAGTCTATAAGCCTTTTGTGCTGTCGGGTAACCAAGAAATATGCATTTTTTGCTCCTTGGATTAAGCTTATCATGATCTAAATGAATTGTAGAGGCAAAACACAAACATCCAAAAATTCTCAACCTTTGATAATCTGGAGGTTTATTGAATAATTTCTCATAAGGAATACCTCCATTCAAAACAACCGAGGGCTGTCTATTAATCAAAAACACAGCTGTGAGTACACAATTAGACCAGAATTTTTTCGGCAAATGTGCTTGAAAACGCAAAGCTCTTGCAACATTTAAAACATGCCTATGCTTCCTTTCTACAACACCATTTTGTTGTGAAGTAGCTACACAAGTATGTTCATGTAAAACTCCTTGACTTTGAACAAACTTCTGAAACTCATTAGAAAAAAATTCAGAACCGTTATCAGTTCTGATCCTCTTAACAAACACTTGAAACTGCCGAGATACATAAGAAAAAAAATCAGTAAGAATATTTTTAGCTTGCGACTTGTATCTCATCATGTAAACCCACGTGAATCTTGTGAAATCATCCACTATAGCAAGGAAAAAACTTGCACCAGATCTGGAAACAACATGATAAGGCCCCCATATATCGACATGTATGAGCTCAAAAGAAGAAGTAGTAGACGAAATGCTAGAAGAAAATGGCAAACGACACTGTTTTGCAAGAGGGCAAACAGAACACTGAAAATCTGAACAAAGTTTGCAAGACAAAAAACTTTGTAATGAAACCAAATTTTCATTTGAAAGATGACCCAAACGCCTGTGCCATAGCTGAGTATCAGACTCATCATTTTTTGAAAAATTGCAAACCCCATCAGAGACCCCATCAGCTGGATTGAAGTAGTATAAACCTCCTCGCCTAGGGCCCTGCCCAATCATCCTCCTGGACTGCAGATCCTGAATTACAAAATGATCCTGGAAGAAGGTTACTGAGCAATTCATGTCTTTAGTTAACTGACGGACAGACATTAAATTATACTTTGATTCCGGAACATGCAAAACATTTGACAAAGTAATGTCTACAGTCAATTGTACAGAACCTGCCCCAGTAACACTAAGAGAAGTATTGTTCGGCAGTAATATGTTTTGATGGACTGGTTTTGTATATGTAAACTTAGAATCAGGAGTAATATGAGCAGATGCTCCCGAATCTAAAATCCACGAAGAGAAAACTCCATCATTACCTGCCATATTAATTTGATGTTCCATATGACCAGCATTCTTTAGCAACCGATTAGCTCGTTCATATTGTTCACAGAAAGAGTATGCCCGCTTTGTGAAGTCTGATTTTGTGTATGTGAAAACTGCTTGCTTGATCAACGTCTCGTTTTCAAAATTCTACGACTGAATTTATAATTGGGAGGATAACCAATAAGTTTGAAGCATTTTTCCTTTGAATGACCCATAATTTGACAATGTGAACAGATTTCTTTTGACCTCGGCTTTTTAAACCTGTCATTTGTTTTTGATAACATCACTTGATCATCCTGTTGAATCGAAACCATAGCACTAGCATCTAGTCTAACAGGAACAAAAAAATTCCGTTGAGCCTCATCTTGAAGTAAAAAAGAATAAGCTCTACCAACACTTGGCAAATGGTCCATAAGAAGTATTTGACTACGGACTTGGGAAAAAACATCACTCAAGCCCATTAAGAACTGAATTAGCTGCTTTCGACTCTGAATTATAGCCGGCATTTTCTGGCTCGTATTGAGCCAACTCATCCCAAAAACCCTTTAGAACAGAAAAATACTTCGTCAAGGGATCATTTCCCTGATGCAATGTTGCAATCGACTGCTCCAAGAAATATATTCTTGGACCATTTGACGGTGAGAACCTTTCTCGCAAGTCCGCCCAAACTTGAGCAGCAGTCTCAGCATACAAGATCGACGATAAAAGATCTTGATGCACAGAGTTAAGTAACCATGAGAGAACCATACTATTTACTCTGTTCCATGACTCAAACGAAGAATCCGACGCATCCGGTGTACTAATCGTACCGTCAACAAAAAACAGCTTGTTCTTGGCAGAAAGCGCAATCACCATGGCTCGCTGCCAAGTAAGGTAATTACCTCCGGTAAGAAGAGAAGAGACCAGAACCACTCCCGGATTATCTGAAGAATGTAGGAAATAAGGGCCTCCTTCTCGCGTAGAATCCTGCACCTGTGAATCGCTAGATTGCGAACCTCCTGAAAAACCTCCTCTACCAGACGCCATCGTCACCTTGCAGCTCTGATACCAAGAGAAAATGCAGAACACCTGACAGAAGAAGAGGGAAAATGCAGAATACGTAGGAAGGAAGAACTGGTATGAGCAAATGCGCTCGTCTGGATGTCACGAAAGTGACCCCATATGAACATATATATAAAACAACACTACTTAACATGCCACGTGTCCAGAACAATAACAGAATACAAGAATACCAACAGCTATCTAACAATACGCCAGAAGACACCTATACATACAGAAATACATTCAAATTTAATTTCTGTAATACTAACACCCTCCTCTCTTTATCGACCTTTTGTGCTACATCACACCTTACACAGTGGAGGATACAGCCCAGCTGCCCTTCTACGGCAAAGGTTCTGCCAAGTGGCACAGGTGGCCCGCCCAGCTCACCTGCCTGGACCACAGCGCAGGCCACCTTCAGGCCTCAGCCCGAGAGGCTGCCGCGTAAAAAATGGGCGCAGACCGGATCAATGGTTTACTGGTTCAGTCTGATTTAGGGGAAAGGTAAATCGAACCTAATCGATAAAATTTTATCATCTTCGTTTGGTTCATAAAAACAAACATTAAAATCTGTGATCCAAACCGACTCAGTCATTTCGGTTCTGTCCAAATTAATTTACAGGCTTGATAGAATTGGATGACGATGAATTAGCCGGCCAGACTGTGGAATAGCACACGACAAAACAAAAAAGCAGTGGATGACGGAGAGCTAATAAAAAAAGGGGTGAGACGAAGTGGTGGAGTTGATCTACCCTTCTGATGCCGTCTTAAGAGCCCCCCGCTAGCTTGGCGCTCAGCTTCTGTCTTGATGACATTATTGGCCCTTTGAGGGTGGAGAGGTGTCCGTATGTCCCACCACCTTCGTAAGCGACGGCGACATGATAGAAAAGTAGAGGATTTCATATCCTTGCTTGGTGACGAAGGTGAGAGAGATCATGCCTTGTGGGTGGTGGGCCACGATTATGTGCTTGACTTGGCTCTCTTCCGAGTGCACGTTCTTGTTGGGGGGTAGGCCACGATTATGCCTTCAAACCATGGAATGCCGGGTCGCGACCCTCGCGACCCGGCCCCGACCCGGTCGGGTTTAGGCCCGACCGGCCCGGTCGCGACCCGGTCGGGGCAACTCCCCCGGCCGGGTCGCGGAGTCGTGGCCGGGTCGCGCGAGTCGCGCGACCCGGCCGGGTCGCGCGACCCGGTCTGGCAACGGTCACTACCGTTGGCAACGGTCTGGCCGGGTCGCGCGACCCGGTCTGGCAACGGTCACTACCGTTGGCAACGGTCTCAAGACCGTTCCCAACGGTCTTGGGGGGGCGCAGCCCCCATTCGGCCCCTTGGGGGGCTATTTAAAGCCCCCGAGGGCTCTCCTTACTCCCACCCCCCACTCTCACTTTCAACCTCTCATTCGTGCTCTCATTGCTCTCATTGCTCAAATTTTTTTCTCATTTACTTAATTATTTCATCAAGCATTTCATTAGTTCATTTAGTATATTTATTTAATATTAGTTCCATTGATTAGTGGGTTAAGTAGTTTATTCTTTTTAATACTTATTTGCTTTACTTGCATAGTTAGTTAGCTAGAAGATTAGTTAGATATTTAGTTTAGTAGTTACTTAACACATCATTAGTTTGAAGGAATATTAATTACTTACTTAATCATATATTTAGTTAATCATTCAATTTATATAAATAAAAATATACTTAGATTAGTAGTCACTAATTAAGGTTATTAGCTATTTAAATAATTAATTACTTACTTAAGTAATTATTTACTTAAAAAAATGTCTTCTTCAAACCAAACAACCCAAACTACGGCGCGACCCGGAGTGATCCGGCTTGGTTGCATTGCAATTTGATCTCGTAGGCGGAGAGAAAAGTGCAATGTAAATATTGCGACAAAGTAATATTCGGTGGTATTTATCGTTTAAAATTTCATCTTACGATGGCATGAAGGGAAATGTTCTTCCTTGCACGCGGACTCCGCCGTGAGGTCGGAGCTCAATTTCGTCAGAGCACCTACAAGCGATGGAGCAAACGAAGGGAACTAGCAAAAGACATAAAGAGACCGTCCGAGAAGAATTGCAACAACCGGGGAGACGATCCGTACACATTTATGGAACCGGACAAGAGAGGCCGGATATTTTTGGAGACGAAGAGTACGAAGGTATAGGAGGTGTTACTCATAAACGTTATTCATTATTCTATTTTAAAGGATAATTAAGTAGCCTTGATACTTAAATGTTTTTTAAAAAGATGAACTCTCACGAGGGATGGAAGCAAGTCGAAGATCATTCGCCGAGGAAGAGTTTTATAGACATACCGGCCGAATGATGGGTCAAGTGGTCCGGAAGTGGGAGTGGTCGAGGTAGCGGAATGTGATCCAACAACCAACCGCAAGATCGGGTTCATGATCTCACACAAGACGACGACCCGAAGAGGTCCCGTGGATCCCGTAATCACCAGACCACGACAACGTCAAACAACAATCACGACGGCGATGAAGAACCTCAAATTATGTAAGGAAAGGATTGGCCGGGCAACGTCAAGGTGGTTCTTTCACCACAGCATTCCGGCAAATGCCGCGAAGGGACCATACTACGAAAACATGATCGACACGATCGCAGACGTCGGGAGGGGAGTGCCTGGTCCAAACCCAAAGGAGATATACAATGTATATCTTCCTATGGAGGTGCAAGAAACAAAGAAGTACGTGCAGTCATTTGAATGCATCTCGGAGGAACGAGGTTGCACGTTAATGACCGACGGATGGACCGGTAATTAAATTTTCTTTTACTCATTCATATTATATGTATTAACATTCTTTTTTGGTATAACTTAGTTAACATCTTATACTTAACAGGTATTACTAGGAAGACTATGATCAATTTCCTAGTGTACAGTCAAGCCGGCACGGTCTTTTGGAAGTCGGTCGACGCATCAGGACAGATAAAGAATGCGGAGTATCTTTACCAATTGATAGTTGGAGTGATAGAAGAAATAGGAGAGAGCCGGGTAGTTCAAGTAGTCACAGACAATGCGGCGGCATACAAAGCGGCCGGTCAGATGCTTATGGTCAAAAGACCAAAGTTGTATTGGACACCCTGTTCCGCCCACTCTTTAGATTTGATGTTAGAGGATATATGCAAGGATCCTCAAATAGACAGGGTAGTTAAGCTAGCAGAGTTGAAACAAGATACTATTATCGCTTGCAACAAGATGTATGATTACAGAATGCAGAGTTTTCACTTTGGAACGAGCAGAGTTGAACGAGCTGTGATGATACTAAGTCCGGGTACGTAGAAATGTTTTTCATCACTTAATTAATCAAAGCTTACTTAGATAATAATGTACGACATTCAATTTATGCAGCTGATTGGTGGATGGACCATGGTAAAGTACCGGTGGTACGAGGACTTGGCGGACGTAGCCATCGGGGTCATAAGTCAAACCACATCGGCTTGGTACGCGAGCGAAATGGTCTACATTCAAATTTGATTCACACAAAGCAAGAGAAATAGGTTGACATCAAGGAGGCTTGAAGACCTCGTGTATTGTCACTACAACATGAGGTTAAAGTTGAGGAATTTGGATAGAATGAAGCAGAACCAGATGGAACAAAAGAGTTGGATAGCACAGGCGGGACGTTCGGTCGACGAGCTGCCAATGAAGAGGAGGATATCGATTTGGATCAAATATTCTACGAGAAGAACTCCTTAGAAGCTTGGGTAAACGACCGAGAAGGGTTGGGAGAACCGGAGTTCAACCCCCAAGACCGACAATGGGCCGAAGGAGTGCTCGACGATGTCCCTTTAGCCGAAGAATTCCAGATCCCTCCCTCACTAGCAAAGCGCCAGAGGACCGGAGAAGGAACTAGCCAAGGTACGCAAAGTAGGCGAAAAGGTAAACAAGTTATGACTGATCCTTTTGATATTGCAGATGCTGATACGGTCGAAGATGATCGAGAAGATACGCCGGAGCCGAACATCCGAGTGCAGTACCAGACGTCCGAGGATTCGTCGTCAAAGAGTAGCATCGATGATGGTGCTCGATATGGGGGCACGGACACTTTACAAGTACAAGGGACCTCAGATCCTCCCATATCTCCTACCACGTCGATACGTTTTACCGGCGAGGAGCAATATACTCATGCGACCCAAGATACCGATCATGGTAGAAGGCCGCCACAAGGTAGAGGAGGTCATCGTAGCCATGGAGTTGGAGCGTAATACCACGATGCCTCCGACTATGTGTATGATTCATCCCAAGGCTCTTGGTTCCCTACATACGATCGCAGTCTTGTGGAATGAATTACGTGGAGCCCTCGGATACTTTGATCCAATCGACCTATAGTTATGGTGACTCGTTTGGATCAAGTCTTAGGATAGTTTCCCGAGGGACAGACGAATATGATCGTCATGTGTACATGTATCAAGCTTTGTACTCAACACAAATGACATAGGGAGAGTACATCAACTACCTACAAAGTGTACAACACATCATGTTGGAATAAAATTGATGCATTATTTATTTAAATCATGTCATTTAATTTATCCAATTTTTATGTATTTTTTCAGATTTTTTTTTCGCATTTTTCTTATTTTTTGAATTTTTCAAAAAAAAAATAATTAAAAATTAGGGTCGCGACCGGGTCGGCCTGGGGGTCCCGCGACCCGGTCGCGACCCCCGACCCAACCCTCCTTGCTTCAAACACATTTTTGCCCAAACATTTCTCAAGTGCCTTTTTTGGTCCCCCAGAAAAGTCATACCGCAATTAGACAAATTCAACTCTCTTTGAGAAATGTTAGAGGAGTTTGAGTCTCAGGAGTCTGACCGAAAGAGTACTTTCGGTCTAGACACAAACATTGGTGAAGTCCACGTAGTAGAGGTGGGTCTCGCGAGTTAAATCGACTTTTAATTCATGAAACACTTTATTTTTTGTGTCTTGGGTGGAAGGTATTCCTTCTGCCGACACTTTGAGGCGACCCGAACTCATGTTACAGACGTGGCCAGGATACAAATTTATATGAGAACTCTGCTCCATTCTAGATGAATATGTCAGCGTACAAGCTCTAATCAGGTTCCAGCGCTAGGTAGGTGTCAATATAATATGTAGCGTACAAATGGAGGAATTTTATATTCTTCTCTCGTTTATATTTCTTACGTTAGGGTAGTTTCAGTTGACTAGCCAATAATCTTCTTTTGTTTTGAGAATGTTTGCATGTAAATATATTAACAACAACAAAATGACAACGCATTTCATCGGGTTCAACCGTTGTTCCTTGGTAACGTGCGAGCCTTGTTCTCCTTGGAGAAGTACTGTCTTGGATCCGCTTTCATTGACTAGTTGCCTTCTCGTAGCGTTGGCTATAATCGTGACTGCCGATCGGCTGTTCTCGCGTGTTGCTACGTCAAGCCGGTCTCTTCCCCACAGCGTGGCAGGTTAGCAAATGTTCCTTCCTCCTGATGCCGTTCTGTGCTTTGCCTCCGTGCTGCCAGGCCACATTGCAACCAGTTTTTCCAGCTCGTCCTCCGCTCCGTGGCATCAGTGTTTTTTTTTTATTTTTTGAATAACACATTAAAATTTTATTTAAAAACTAACTAACTTTGTTCTGCAAAATTAACATACACGTTGATGGAAGTTTTATCAGAAAGAACCAGATCAAACTTAAATTTCACAAAATTGGAAATCCCACTTCTCAAAGGTGAAGTTAGAGGTGAAAATTTGACTTCATAACAACTCTGGTTGTCCGATATTCTTTTTGGTTCAAAGATGACTTGTTTTCCAATATTATAACTTTCAAAAATTAGACTTTCCAATTTGACTTCACTTCTTGAAAAAAAAATTTAATTTCGATTTCTTATTTGTTAGCAGTTGATTTTTTGAAATCCAAGTTTGATCTATGTTCGAAAAATAGGTTCCGAATACTCCGACTTTTAGTAAAGTGTATTAATTTTACAAAAAAAGGGGTTTCCAATTTTTAATCCTAAAAAATTTACCAATTTATTTTTTAAACCCAACGTTAGTCCTTTTTATTTATTAGTCCCAACGTTAACTTGTTCCTTTTTTATTTATCCTATCTGTCACTATTTTTGTCTAATTCCTAAAATACCCTCCACTTTTATTATCTTATCGCTCAATGCCTCAACCCTTCCCGTATTAACCGTGTTGGTTTCTTTTTATGATTTTTTTTTCTAAAACTCAAATTGTTATATTATGATGTTAAATTTTTTTAAACTCATGCTAACTATCTATTTGGCTATTAATATATTTTGTTATCAATCTCTCTATATATAAGTGGATTGTTTACATCATCTATGATTTAGTTTATATTTAAATTGAATATTATATTGTCAAATATAACGTCATTTTAATATAATACAAAGTTTAGTGAATGAAGATATATACAGGCTCTATCCAAATGAAAGAAGATATATAAAAATTAATTTTTAAGAATGTTTAATTTTTAATTGTAAAAATATTATCAAAAATATTTAAATTGTTAAGATATATATAAATAAATATTATAAATATACATATAGTGTGGATGCCATTTACCTATGATGAGATATATGTTGCGTGTGTGGAGCAAAATGATAAGTAAATATTAGAAAGATCTCAATGAAATAAAGTAAATATAAAAAGTTTGCTAGAATTGAAAGAGAAAAGGGCAAAATTGGAAATAAAATTAGCAAATAGGTAGACTTAACGGTGTTAACCTTGAATAGGGGCGGGAGTTAACAAGTAAATTATTTTAGGATTAAAAAATAAGTAAATAAGTCAATGAGACTAAAAAATAAATAGGAGTAGAAAAGTAGGGGCGGCGGAAGTTGATTTGGCCAAAAATAACGTGTTAATCTTACAAATAAAATTTTAAAGTGTTTTACTTTATAAGAGAATCCTGTTCACATGTATTCATGTCACCCTGAACCATTGTTTGTCAGGCATGGCCTTGGCTACTGCTCGTATGTGTCGTTCATTAGCCACTTGTATTCACCTTCTTCCTACTAGGTGTTTCTACCCACTCGTTATCATCCGTTTCTTTGTGTCTATAGACGCTAACAGCAATGGCTTCAAAATGCCATCGTCAATACAATTATTCGTGACAGTTAAAAGATAGCCGTTGCATTTATAAAAAAAAAGATGGTGATGGCTTGACAACAGCCATCGCTACGTACCATACAAGAATCAGCGACAGCTTTTAAATGATGTCAATACAATTCATATTCGCAATGACTAAAGTCATCACAAAATCAATGCAAAAATCTCCCAAAAACTTCTTCAAGCAATTTAGATGGATAGTGGCGATGGCTAATAAGTCATCACCAATATGTATTACCGGCGACTGTTCAAAATTATGAACGGTCGACTGTTGAATGATTGACTTACATTGACGATGTTAGGAAGCTATAGCTACTGACACTAAATGCATCATTGACAACAATTTCTCAACTATTGTGAATAATTTTGTTTTAATTGACCCATGCAGACCTCTTTCTGCTTCCTTTGCTCATTTGTGAAACTCTCTCTCTCCTCTATCGATCACCCTTGCCGCTACTATGCTCGCTGTTGGTGCTCACCACCGTCGAGGCCATCTGCGCCATCCTCAACCCTAAACTCCTCCAAACTAGGTATATATGAACCCAAGGAAGGTGGGGTCGGGAGTCGGGACCAGGTCGGTTTGGGGCCAAACCGACCAGGGTCGGCCGGGGTCGCGACCCGGGTCGGGACGGGGTTGGCCCGGGTCGCAAAAAATGATAATAAAAAATTCAAAATGGGGTCGGGGTCTTGGGGTCGCGACCGGGTCGGTCGGCCCCAAAATCGACCCGGTTAGGTCCAGGTCGCGACCCGGGTCGCGACCCGGCGAACCATGTATGAACCTTGGTCTTAAATAGGGTCTTTTAATCAAGGAAGGCTGGGTCGCAGGTCACGATCGGGTCGCGGGACCCCTAGGCCAACCCGGTTGCAACCGGGTCGCGACCCTGTTTTTTATTCATTTTTTTTGAAAAATTCAAAAAAAATAAGAAAAATGCGAAAAAAATCTTAAAAAATACAGAAAAATTGGGAAAAAATGACATGATTTAAACAAATAATACATCAACTTTATTCCGATGTGATGTGTTCTACACTTTGTAGGTAGTTGATGTACTCTCCCCATGTCATTTGGGTTAAGTACATAGCTTGATACATATACACATGACGATCATATTCGTCAGTCCCTCGAGAAACTATCTTAAAACTTGATCCAAACGAGTCACCATAACTATAGGTCGATCGGATCGAAGTATCCGATGACTCTACATAATTCATTCCACAATACTCTTAATCGTATGTAGGGAACCAAAAGCCTTGGGATGAATCATACACATAGTTGGAAGCATCGTGGTATTCTGCTCCAACTCCATGGCTACGATGACCTCCTCTACCTTGTGGCCTTCTACCATAATCGGCGTCTTGGGTTGCATCTGTATATTGCTCCTCGCCGGTAAAACTTAACGATGTTGTAGAAGATATGGGAGGATCTGGGGTCCCTTGTACTTGTAAAATGTTCGCGCCTCCGTATCCAGCACCATCATCGCTGCTACTCTTTGACGACGAATCCTCGGACTTCTGGTACTGCACCCGGATGTTCAGCTCCAATGTATCTTCTCGATCGTCTTCGACCATCTCAGCATCTGCAATATCAAAAGGATCAGTCATAACTTGTTTATCTTTTCTCTTACTTTGCATACCTTGACTAGTTCCTTCTCTGGTCCTCTATCGTTTTGCTAGAGAGGGAGGGATCTGGAATTCTTCGGCCAAAAGGACATCGTCGCACACTCCTTTAGCCCATTGTCGGTCTTCTGGGTTGAACTCCGATTTTCCCAACCCTTCTCGGTCGTTGACCCAAGCTTCTAAGGAATTCTTCTCGTAGAATATTTGATCCAAATCGATGTCCTCGTCTTCAATTTGTGGCTCCTCGACCGAACGTCCCGCCGCCTGTGATATCCAACTCTTTTGTTCCATCTGATTCTGCTTCATTCTTCCAAAATCCTCAACTTTAAACTCATGTTGTAGTGACAATACACGAGGTCTTCAAGTCTCCTTGATGTCAACCTATTTCTTTGTTTCGTGTGAATCAAGCTGAATGTAGACCAATTGCTCTCGCAGCCCAAAGCTAAAGTGGTTTGACTTAGGACCCTGATGGCTATGTTCAACAAGTCCTCATACCCTGGTACTTTAGCATGGTCCATCCACCAATCAGCTGCATAAATTGAATATCTTACATTATTATCTAAGTAAACTTTGATTAATTAAGTGATGAAAAACATTGCTCCATACCCGGACTTAGTAGCATCACAGCTCGTTCAACTCTGCTTGTTCCAAAGTGAAAACTCCGCATTCTATAATCGTACATCTTGTTGCAGGCGATAATAGCTCGGTCGTCGTCACCAAGCAACCATCAGATGACGCTCTTCACATCATCTAATAGCTCGTTCGTTGCCTTGAACTGTAGACTATAGCAATACCTTGGGTTAAAAAAGTAATCTATGAACCAAATAGCATTAGTAAACAACTTATACATATATGACATTAAAAAAATAGTAAATATTTAAGAAAATATACCTGCTGCATGTATGGGTTGATGTAACGTACGTTCCCAGTGATGATCTATAATATCCCACCACTTGGCGAAGTCGGACACGGTCTTGGAGATTTCTTCCTTCGCTCTCTCAACCACATCATATAAATACCCCATGTCTGCTTTCCTATCTCCGTCAACTATCCTTAGTACCTTCACTATGGGTTAGATGATGTCTAACGTCTTTTTTACAACTTTCCAAAAATCTCCACTCACTATTGTCCCCTCTACTTTTCTCTCATTTCTCTTATCTGATGGGTTACATCTAGCCATCCAATTACCCCAAACCAGTGAAATGACCATTTGAGTTAGAGCTCTCCTTTGACTCAATAAACTTTCTAAGGAAATATAGTGGGAGGCGAACCGGGTTGCACCAGGCCGAAACAACTCTCGTCCCTTGGTGTGTTCCCTCATAAGTGCAAGGACAAAGTTGTGGTTATAAATAAATGAAGAAATAAACTGGGCTAGCTTAACTACCCTGTCTATTTGAGGATCCTTGCATATATCCTCCAACGTCAAGTCTAAAGAGTGGGCAGAACAAGGTGTCCAATACAACTTTGGTCTTTTGACTATAAGCATCTGTCCGGCCGCTTTGTATGCGGCCGCATTGTCTGTGACTACTTGAACTACCCGGCTCTCTCCTATTTCTTCTATCACTCCATCTATCAATTGGTAAAGATACTCCGCATTCTTTACCTGTCCTGATGCATCGACCGACTTCCAAAAGACCGTGCCGTCTTGACTGTACACTAGGAAATTGATCATTGTCTTCCTAGTTATACCTGTTAAGTATAAGATATTGACTAAGTTATACCAAAAAGAATGTTTATACATTTAATATAAATGAGTAAAAGAAAATTTACTTACTGGTCCATCCGTCGGTCATTAACGTGCAATCTCGTTCCTCCCATATTCGTTCAAATGATGCCACATACTTCTTTGTTTCTTGCACCTCCATAGGAAGATATACATTGTATATCTCCTTTGGGTTTGGACCAGGCACTCCCCTCCCGACGTCTGCGATCGTGTCGATCATGTTCTCGTAGTATGGTCCCTTCGCGACATTTGCCGGAATGCTGTGGTGAAAGAACCACCTTGACGTTGCCTGGCCAATCTTCTCCTTGCATAATTTTAGGTTCTTCATCGCCGTCGTGATTGTCGTTTCATGTTGTCATGGTCTGGTGATTACGGGATCCACGGGACCTACTGCCGGGTCGTCGTCTTGGGTGAGATCATGAACCTCATCTTATGGTTGGTTGTTGGATCCTCTTCCACTTCCTCGACCACTCCCACTTCCAGACCCTTGACCCATCATTCGGTCGGTGCGTCTATGCAACTCTTCTCGGCGAACGATCTTCGACTTGCTTCCATTCCCCGTAAGAGGTCATCTATTTAAGAAATATTTAAGTATTCAACTACTTAATTATCTTTTAAAATAGAAGAATGAACTACGTTTATGAGTAACACCTCCCATACCTTCGTACTCTTCGTCTCCAAAAATATCCGACCTTTCTTGTCCGGTCCCATAAATGTGTATGGAACGTCTCCTCGGTTGTTACAATTCTTCTCGGACGGTCTCCTTATGCCGTTTGCTAGTTCCCTTCGTTTGCTCCATCGCTTGTAGGTGCCTACGAAATTGAGCTCTGACCTCCGGTGGAGTCCGTGTGCAAGGAAGAACGTTTCCCTTCATGCCTGCAAGATGAAATTTTAAACGATAAATACCACCGAATATTACTTTGTCGCAATATTTACATTGCACTTTTCTCTCCGCCATGGAGATCAAGTTGCAATGTAACCAAGCCGAATCACTCTGGGTCGCGCCGGTAGTTTGAGTTGTTTGGCTTGGAGAAGACATTTTTTTTAAATAAATAATTACTTAAGTAATTAACTATTTAAAAAGCTAATGACGTTAATAAGTGAGTACTAATCTAAGTAAACTTTTAATTATGAAAAATAAATGACTAACTAATTATGTAACTAAATAAGTAATTAACTATACCTTCTAACTAATGATGTGTTAAGTAACTACTAAACTAAATATCTAACTAATGTTCTAGCTAACTAACTATGTAAGTAAGTAAATAAGTATTAAAAAAAATAAACTACTTAACTAACTAATCAATAAAACAAATATTAAATAAATATACTAAATAAACTAATGAAGTGCTTAATGAAATAATTAAGTAAATGAAAAACAAAATGAGAGCAATGAGAGCAAAATGAGAGCTTGAGAGTGAGAGTGAGAGTGAGGGGTGGGAGTAAGGGGAGCCCCCCAAGCCCCCAAGGGGTTGAATGGGGGGGGGGGGCAAGAGCCCCCCCAGACCGTTGGCAACGGTCATATGACCGTTGCCAACAGCCTTATGGCCGGGGTCACGCGACCCGGCCGGGTGAGTCGGCCCGGCCAGGTCGTGACCGAGCCGGTCGGGTCCAAACCCGACCGGGTCAGTGCCGGGTCGCGACCCGGCGAACCATGCTTTTAATAAAGTGAATACTGTGTCTTATTTATTTTATTGTAGTAATTTGTGTAAATTATTTTGCCTAAGTTATTTTTTCATAAAGACTTTGTGGGCATGAGATTTAAAAAGGAAATATTTGTAAGTAAAATGTTTTTTAATAGTTTAACCTAATTGTTTCACAAGACTATGTACCTTATAAATTTTAATTTTCTTGAGATGGCATGTCATATATAGTATATCATTAAAATTGTAATGCATAACATTATACTAAGCCATCTCAAATTATGAGATAATAATTATATTTACAAATATATAAATAAATACTTAGCACATGAAAACATATAAAGAAGCCCATATTTCCATTTTAAAATTAATGATACAATTGTGTATCATGCAATAAAGAAGTAGACAACTGATTAAGTTTTTATGACTTTGTCTATTCTCTTACCCTTTATGGCATAAAGCATACCAAAAAAGTAAAAAGGGAAATAGAATCCAAAATTGGTCCGGTTAGGCCAATCCAAGCTAGTTTCCAATTTGAAATGGCTTAAACGGTCATGAAACCTAAAAAGAGAGATAGAATCCAAAATAAAAACCGTTTGGCCAATCTAAATCAGTTTCCATTTTGAAATGGTTTAAACTGATAAAAAATCAAAAAAGGTTATATAACAAAGGTGATATAACCCAAAATTGGTTCGATTAGGCCAATCTAAAGTAGTTTCTATTTTATATTGGTTTAAATACCCATAAACCTAAAAAGGGAAATAGAACCTAATTCAAACCATTTTCCTTTTTAATCAGTTTGTAATAGGCTTAGATTAAGAAAATCAATTTGAATTGGCTGAAATGGACTTGGAAACTAATTCAAACTATTTTCCAGTTTGGCTTGGCCCAAAATGGCATTAATGTACCAATGAAAACTAGAAACTAATTTTGATTGGCCATAATGGCCTTAGAAACCAATTCAAACCAATCTCTAATTTTAATAGGGTTGTAATGGCCTAAGTTTAAAAAAAGTCAATTTGAATTGGCCAAAATAGGCTTGGAATCTAATTCAAACTAGTTTCCAGTTTGGTTTGGTCCAAAATGGCATGAACGTACCAATTAAAATTGAAAATTGGATTTGATTGGCCATAATGACCTTAGAAACCAATTCAAATTAGTCTCTAATTTCAATAGGTTTGTAATGACCTTAGATTAGTTTAGATTGGCCAAAATGGCCTTGAAAATCAATTCAAACTAGTTTCTAATGGTTTGGCCCAGGTGGCATTAGAAACCAATTAAATTTGGAAATTAGTTTGAATTGGCCATTATGGCCATTTGAGCCCAAAAATAGCCTACTAAGCCAAACGGGCACCAATTATGTCAATCCTCAATGGTTTCTAATTTGGATTGGCTTAAATGACAACAAAATCCCTAAATTGAGATAACTAAAAGCCAATTGAATGCTAATCAATGTTTGATTTTTTAAGGCTTTCAATGCCAATCCAATTGAATGTTTATCTCATATCGGCTCTCCTTTTTTATTTTTAGGAAGTTTCAAATGACTTTCTCATTCAACAAATACTTCTTTTGTAAGAGGTTTGGTTTTGTGTAGTTCATTTTTATTTCATAAAATTGTTCACTTTGCATCTATTTTATATTTCTATAAAAATAATTAAATTAAATGAGTAGTTTAAATAAGTCTTAGATTGGCAATTCAAATTTGGATGCTAGTTTGGAGTAGCCAATTTGTCCATGAAATCTATTAAAAAGGGGTAGAACCTACAAGCACCTAAAACGGGATCCGTAGATCTCCCTTTTCCGGCCCCTACGCTTGCTTTGGAGACTTGGTGGATGGGATGTTAGTGGTTGTGGACGCCAGGAGCCAAAGACTCCAAAATATAATAGAAAGAAATAAAAATAAAGAATAAAAATAACCTTCGTACCTTTGAAAGCAGGGAGATTGTTGGGTTCCGACTTCTCCTCTCTCGGCCGGCTTAAAGAAGAGAGCTTAGTGAGTCTTTCATCTTTGATCCGGTTGAAGCTCCATCTCGGCCGGATTTACCTACAAATGTCCATATGAAAACATAAAAACAAGTGAAAAGATCATTAGTTCTAGTAAAAATGTAGAATCATGCTCAAATTCGAACTTAAACATGCAAATGGGAAGGAACTGACCGGATTGGGGCTAAATCCCAACCCCTATTTTGATAGGTTTTTAAAGAGGTATGAAGATGCAAAGGTGTGGCTTAATGCATGCTAAATAACATATTAATGAAAGTTAAAATGAAAGGGGGGGTAAAAGATCGACCGGAAAGGTAAATAAACTCAAAAAAATGCAAAATGGGGTCTGCTCCTGCTAGTGCCCCATATATGGGGTGCTAGTTGTAGGTGTTCCCTTTATGGGGCATGTTGACCAAAGTCAAAGCGCCCTATTTATGGGGCACCATGGACTGTTTTTAGCAGATTTTCTTTTCTTTTTCGCGACGTCGCCCCGGAGTGTAGGAAGACCTCCAAGATAAAACGGGAGCTCCTCCTTATAGCCAATATGTAAATGATGCAAATGGTAGGGTGTTTGGTCATTATATGTAAGAGGAATGGTGAGTAGAGGCTTTCAAAGTTGGAAGAAAACTATATTTCAGGGTGGCTGAAACTGTAGGTTTTGGGGTTTTTGAGAGAGAGTTTTGAGGTGATTTGAGAGCTTAGGGAGTGTGCTGAGGGCTTGAATTCGTGGTATTGGATGAGTTGGGTGGTTGGACGGAGCTGGAATCCCCTCAAAGCTCCAAATGGGTGCCTATTTATAGCCAAAAAGAGGGCACTTTGGTCAAGTTTGAAACCAGTTCCACACGGCAAAACGCCCTATACATGGGGCGCTAGCATCATGTGCCAAGTCAAATCGATAAGACGAGTCCCAGTGATTGGTTAAATTGACCGGTCGAATCGATTTGACAAAGTGCCAGACGCCCCATTTATAGGGCACCTGGTGCCCCATTTATAGGGCGCCTGGTGCCCTATAAGTAGGGCGCCTGGTGCCCTGTATATAGGGCACTTTGACCCTGGTCAATGCCCTATCGATCTTCTTCGAAATGCACCGAAAAACTTGATTTTTTCAGAAAACTCAGTTCCCTTGAAAGGTTACTCAAATATTCTTCATGCAAACAAGAATTTAAGCTTTTCAACTGGAGCAAAATTGCATGTCTACAACTTGCCTCACCTTGGCGTCGGCTTTGCAAGAGAGTGACATGAATGAAGCGTAGGCGAATGTAGTGAAGCGTAGTGAGGCGCAGTGGAATGAAGTGGTAACAGACTGAAAAGGTGACGCCAAGATGTAGATTTAGACACACCTTCATCATCCTAGTCGAGTGAAATAAAACTTTATCGTACTTCGAGATAACCCTTTATCTTATCGAAACCTTCCCTCCGGTTGATTGGCTAAAGAGAAGAACAGTACTTAAAGTAAATAACTAAAATCTCATGTGGGGAGAATTGTTACTGGCCAGGACCCGAACTGCATGGTGTGCTTGACCCGGTAGAAATGCATTGAAAAGTAAATTGTAAAAAGTAAAGAGGAGACAGCCAATCAACCAAGGTTGGGTTCTTCAAACTCATAAGGTTTTACTCAACAATACAGGTTCAGTTCAACATGGAAAACCTTCTTGTTTCAATGAAATCATTGTTAAAACATGTTGAAAACCAATCCTCTGAAAAGTCAAGACCTCTTCTAGGGGCTATAAAAGACCATCTTTAAAAGGGTTCACGATGTGACTAGAAGAAGGTTTTGGTAGGATTAGGAAGCAGGAAATGGTTGTGGTGGGATGAAGCATGATGGTGTATGAAATGATGCATGCTGGGTTTAAAGAAATACAAATAGGTATAAGAAAATAGTTGAAGATATAGGTTGAACATAACGGGTCAGGACATCCACGAAGAAACCGTCGTCCCTGCATATTCAACTTTGGCCTATCTGTAAGCCTAGGGAATGACTGAACCCTCACTGATTTTGTTGAAGGGATTCTCAGGCTCAGCCCCCTCTAGACTTGAGGTCTTCAACATCTTAAATATTATTTATTTTAATAGATGCAATACTAAATGCAAGTCCTAATAGGGGCCGGGGTAGTCCACTTTTGGTTTTTCAATTTTTTGATTTTTTTGTTGTTTTTGCTTCCTCCAAGTGTCTGGGGATATGAAGCTGGCATGCCTTCTCCTGTTCCTGCATCCACTTGAGAGAAGACATTAGAACTTTATTTTGACTTAGTCCCTTGCGAGGAGAGGGCAAAGTTGCCTTGATCTTTTGTCAAGGGACATAGGCCTTATCAAGGTAAAGATAACAGGAAAACATAAGTATGCAGAAAAGAAAATATGCAAGACTGAAAATAAACATGAATGCAAAGGCAACTAGTCAATTTTAGAAAGCAAATTTTTTAGGTGTTTTCAGAAATTTTTGATAATGTTTTAGATATTTTGGCATTTTTATGATTTTTTTGGAGTTTTAGATATTTACTTTTTAAGATTTTTGATTTTATGAATTTGTTTGGTGTTTTTGAAATATTTGATCTTTTGATGTTTTTGTTCGATGTGAAGGACATGACCATCTCATCATTTGCCTTGCTTGTCATAGGTGCTCCTTATCGTTACCTAAGGGTTAAGAGTAGGCACCATGTGTGAGAAAGTGCCTAGTCCAAAATCTTCTGACCTTCCGCCTTTGATAGGCTATGGCTCTTCTTGGATCTGGTTAGTCAACCTTACCCGCAAGGTTAAAGAGGGAAGAGGATTGATGGTAAGTCCTTAATAGAATTCAGGGGTGTCGAATTCGTTTTTCTACTAGTGCCTGCGTTGCCCGTTTGACATTTGACATCCTCGGGTCCTTCCTTTTAGCCCTTTTTCTTTGATGGCCCACATTCAGACAGGTCTTTCATCTTTTGCTTGATTTTGACCTGAGGGGTTCATTGCCCATCTTTTGGAGCATTTTCCTTTTTTGGGCGTTTGTTCGTACACATTCAGACACGTCTATTCTTTTGCCGACCTGAAGGGTCATTGCCCATCTTTTGGCACATTTTCTTTTAAGAAGTCAGACCTTTAGAGGCATCCTCCTATTAAGGCAATGGCCACTTTCAATACTCCTTATTCTAAACCATTTCATCCATTCTGGACCGAGATAAGAAGAGAATAGGATAGGGTTGACCTTCTTTTGCCAAGTGTTGCCTAGCTTTCTTTATGACTTCCAATCATCGGATTCCGAAACCTAGGTGTGTAGTGTGTGCAGTATGATGCCTATCCTTATTTCCTTAAGTGACAAGTTGGTGCACCAAACAAGCAAGCGTTAGATGTTATCATCATTCTTCACACCTTTGGATTTTATAGATATTTTGTGATTTTTGTTTTTTTAAGGGAAATATTTTTTGAGGTATACACCATTCCAGGGATGAGCTAGTTCTTCTCCTTCTGCATTAGTTAGCTTATATGAATTACCAGGATAAACTGCTGAGATTACATACGGACCCTCCCAATTAGGTTGAAGTTTGGAGCGGGGACTGCCCGGCTTAATGAATATTCTTTTAAGCACAACCTCACCAATTTCAAATTTTCTCTCCACCACTCTCTTCTGATAAAATCTTTTAAGTCTATTCTGATAATATCTCGCATGTTCGGCAGCGGCCAGCCTCCTTTCATCTAAGAGTTCGAGTTGCGCGAGAAGGGAATCTCGGCGTTCATCCATTGGGATGTCTCGATCGATTTGGACTCGGAGGGAAGGGATGAGTACTTCGTATGGTACTACCGCCTCCATCTCAAATGCCAAGGAATAGGGAGTTTGACCTGTTGGGGTTTGAATAGAAGTGCGGTAGGCCCATAGAACATCAACTAACTTATCCAGTCAATCTGCCAACTTGCTAGACTTACAAGTTTTCTTAATGATTTTTATCAGAGTTTTATTTGTGGCTTCTTCTTAACCATTGCCTTGAGGATAATATGGAGATGAAAGATGCAATTTGATGTAATACATGTTGCAAAGGTCGCGCAGCTCCTGAGAGATGAATTGCAGTCCGTTGTCGGTGATGATGTCACCTGGGATCCCGAATCTGGCAATGATGTTGCATTTGATGAAGGTGCAGACTATCGATGCCTTGATTTTCATGTACGCTTCCGCTTCTGCCCACTTGGTGAAATACTCTGTTGCCGTTAGGATGAAAGATTTGGTTTTGTTTGTGGAGTTCAAAAGCCCATATGGCGAAAGGCCATGAGGCATGAATCAGGTGAAGGGAAGATGTGGGAGAGTGGATCTTGTCGGCGTGAAGTTGACATTGATGATAGTGCCAGATAAAGATTGAGCAATCTTCTTCCAGAGTAGGCCAATAATACCCTTGCCTGATGATCTTCTTGGTGAGGGCCTGAGCATTTACGTGGCCTCCACATACTCCAGAATGTGCTTCTTTAAGCACCAATTCAGCCTCTTCTTCATCCACACATCTTAATAGTACGCTGGCCAGACTTCTTTTGTAAAGCACTCCACCTAAAATGGTGTATCTTTGGGAGACCCTCCTGATAGCCTTCTTCTCTTCGGTGGTTGACCCTACTAGATATGTCTGATCCTGACAGTAATTCGCAATCTCGTAATACCATGGTTTCTCACCTTCTTTTAATTCTTCCAACTCAACCAAAGATACTTCCTTTTTTTGCTCAATGTATTCCTTCCTTTCAAACTCTTCTTAACCATCAAGAATTGCGCATCCTCTATTGCCGGAATGGTACGTCGGTGGACATAGATTGTCCTAACTTGTCTGCCTAGCAGGACAGATAGTGAAGATGCCAAAGAAGCGAGAGCATTGGCAAGAATGTTTTGAGTACGAGGAACATGAATGAATTCGAGTTTGGAGAATAGCTTAATGTAACAGGCGGTGAGTTCTTGGTATGGTCTGAGCCCAGGATGAGATGTGCAGTATTTGGCAAGCACTTGGCAGAGAATCAGTTGACTATCATCGATCACCCTTAGTTCAGTGGCACCATAGAAATGAGCGGCCTCCAGTCTGGCCAGTAAGGCTTCATACTCAGCTATATTGTTTGTTGCTAGAAAATGGAGCTGAAAAGCCTGTGGAATGGTGACACCTTCAGGTGATAGAAGAACAATCCCTATCCCTCTACCTTGAGAGTTTAATTCCCCATAGAAATATAAAGTCCACAAATTAGAGGATCAAATGGATATCAATTCATCATCGGGAAATTTTGATTGGATGGGATCAAAGATTGGGATGGGATGATGGGCCAAATGCTCAGCAATCGCATAGCCCTTGATCGCCTTCTGTTGAATATAGGTGATGTCAAATTGAGAGAGAAAGCACTACTAGCGTGCTAACCGGTCAGTCAGGACAAATTTTTCAAGAAGAAACTTGATGGGATTCATACGAGCAATGAGATTAACCTCGTGAGCCAGAAAGTAATGTTTAAGCTTCTTGACCACCCAAACCAGGGCGGCACAGGTTTTTTCCATGGTTGTATACTTTTGCTCACAAGGATCGAAGATTTTGGATAGATAGTATGTTGCTCGCTCTTTCCCTTCGTCATCTAACTGTGCCAATACTGCTCCAAGGGATCCTTCCAAAACCGAGATGTACAAGATTAAGGGTTTGCCGGGAACTAGAGGTTTGAGCACAGGTGGGCTTGACAAGTACTTCTTTAAACCATTGAATGCCTCGTGGCATCTTGAATCCCATCTGAATTCGGCTTTCGCCTTGGTTAACTCATAGAAAGGTTTACACCTTTGGGAGTGTTGTGAGATAAACCGGCGAACAAATTGTCGCCTATCAATCAACTCTCTTAGCTCTTTTAAGTTCTTTGGTGGAGACATATCAATGATGGCCTTGGACTTGTTGGGATCAATCTCAATGCCTCTTTTGCTGACGATGAACCCAAGTAGTTTTTCGGATGATACTCCAAACACACACTTCTTGAGGATCATTTTAAGCTTGTATTCCCTTGCTCGTTGAAAAACCCCTTTTTAACACCCAGCATGCTCATCTCAGGTCCATGATTTGACCACTAGGTCATCCACATACACCTCTACAAATTTATGCATCATATCATGAAATATCGCCACCATGGCCACCATGGCCCTTTGATAAGTTGCTCTGGCATTCTTTAATCCAAAGGGCATGACGACGTAGCAATAGGTTCCCCAAGGTGTAGTGAATGAGGTTTTCTCTTGATCCTCTTCTACTAACCGGATTTGATTATACCCTGAATATTCATCCATGAACGATAGGGTTTCATATCTAGCTGTGTTATCAACAAGAACATCAATATGAGGAAGGGGGAAATCATATTTTGGACATGCTCGGTTTAAGTCCCTGAAGTCAATGCAAATTCGAACCTTTCCATCATTCTTCATGACCGGGACTATATTTGCCACCCATTGCGGATAAAGGATGACTCTAATGAATTTTTCTTGGTGTAGCTTATCGACCTCTTCTTTCATCTTTAATGCTATGTCTAAGTGGAATCTCCTTAACTTTTGCTTGACCGGGGTAGCTTCGGGTTTTAAAGTTAATCGATGCTCTACCAATGACTTGTCTAACCCCGGCATATCTTCATATGTCCAAGCGAACATGTCCTTGTATTCTTGTAGTACCCCCATTAGACCTTGCTTTTCTAAAGGGGTGAGGTTGGCACTGATGAGGATATTCTTATGATCTTTTGGTGTTCCAAGATTAAGTTTCTTAGTTGGTTCATCCACCGTGGCTGATGGTTCTTCAAACCTCTTTAATCCAAATGCGTAGGCATCAGCCAAATCCTCATCTTCATCCTCGATGTTAGGATCCTTTCCCAACACAACCTCATGTGGAACTCCCGATCCGGACCCGGTCCTTCCTCTCTCTTTGCTTCCTCGGGTCGGAATGACGAGCGCCGCTCGTCCTTTAGGTTTCACCGGTGGTGTAGGATTGTGGTCGCCAGGAACCATGGGTTCCGAGAGTAAAGGTAAAGAGACAATGTAAGTATTAAAGGAAATGACCGAACGTACCTAAGCGGAGTGATTGTGTTGGGAGATTATGGGTTCCATCTTCTTTCCTTTCGGCCGGCCGAGAAGAAAGAGCTTGAAACACTTTAGTTGTTCCTACAAAAACAAGTAAGCCACGAAAACAAGTGAAAGTGGACTAGAACTAAGATAGTGAAGCATCTTGCAAAAGAAATGAACTAAAACCGCAAAAGGAAGTGGACTAACCGGATTGGGAATAACTCCCAACCCCCTTTTTATGTGTTTTTGGATGGTGATATATGATGTTACTAAGTTAAATATGCATGTAAATGTGATGAGCTATGATGGAAAACATGAAAACAAAGTAATGTTAGAAGGTGGTGGAATAAAAACGGGCTTCGGCTTCAAAAACGGCAATCTGGAGTCCCAGGCGACCCGGCAAGGGGGTCACCTGGGCGACCCGGCAGACGGGTCACTTCCTGCACCAAAATCCAGTTTACTCTCGGATGCTCCCGCGATGCTTTCAGATGGCTTTAGAAGCTTGATGACGACTCCCAGAAGCTCCTAGGACGTGGATGATGATTCCCCCATTGATGTAGGAGCTTGAGGAGCTTCGAAATGGATGCCGATGAAGAAACGGGATGAAGAACGTCGATTTACGGAGGTGGATGGAAGTGGAAAGCTTAAAATCTCTTGGGCAATGAGAATTGGGGAATGGAAGAGGTTTGGAACTCTCTAAGGCTCTCTCTTGGGAGCTTGGAACGTTCTCTCCCTTCTAACACTCTTCCAACCCTTGAAAAAGTGGTTAGGGGGTCCCTTTTTATAGGCAAAAGGGTTACATGGGCATTTCAAACATAAACAAAAACTTTTTGGAATCAGCAAGCGACCCGTCTGCCGGGTCACCTGGGCGACCCATCTGACAGGTCACCTGCGAAACCATAAATGCAATTAAATGTGCGTGCGCCGAAAGTTGGTCCGCCGCCATCCGGGGTCTGCTACAGTGGCAGGCGACCCGTCAGACGGGTCGCCTACGCCCAATCGATTCTGACTGTCCGGACGAGCGTGAGCCGTTCACGGGTCACTTCATTCACTTTGTACACTGTTTTGGCAGGCGACCCGCTGGCCGGGTCGCTTCCTGTACCTGTCCGGATTTGACGTCTCACCTACCACCGTTAGAACAGACGGTTTGGTAGATGACCCGTCAGACGGGTCGCCTGGGCAACCCGGCAGGGGGGTCGCCTGGACGACCCGACAGACGGGTCGCCTGGGCGACCCATCAGACGAGTCATCTACGCCCCCAGAGTTCGCTTTTGAGCCATTTTCTTGGAGGTCCGGTTTGTTTATCGGAAAACTCGAATACTTTCTAAGAAAACATGGATCTTAAGCTCCACGATTTGCGTGTCTACAACTTGCCTCGCCTTGGTGTTGGCTTTGTAGGTGAGCGATTTGGAATGAAGCGTAGGTGAATGAAATGAAATGTAATGAGGCGTAGTGGCGTGCAATGGCGCGAACTGAAAAGGTGGCACCAAGGTGTAGATTTAGACACGCAGGCTAGAGCCTAATTGGGCAATGAGCGGACGTTACCGGTCCTTTGCCGTTTCCATTTGTCCTCTTCAGATCATTCCCGTCATTGATTGGATGGATGCAGTGCCGCGGGCACGAACATAAAAGAAGAAGCCTGCCCCCCAGCGTGGGGGACCCCCGAGTCATGGCTCGTGAGTTCATCTCGGTTAGCGGCCCAGCTCTGTGGTGTGCTTGTACCGTGAAGGTCTAACTAAACTAACGAAAACAAAGAGTGAACATCCAATCATTTCGGGGCTATATCTTCCGAGTTCATATGGTTCTTGCAATGGTACTGATCTTGTCCGGATTAGAATGACTCCATGTTCTTCTAGAATTTACTGAATCTAGCGAGAAACTTTTCGGAACACCGGAATACAGCTCATTTGAAGTGTCCGGAGAGTATGCGATGCATGATGCATGATTTAATATACATATATATATATATTTTTTTATTTTTATTTTTTTTAGAAGTAAAATAAAATAAATAAAAAACAAACTCAAAAATAGGCAACTAGTTGAAGATATAGGTCCTATGTTTAACGGGTCAGGATACTCTTGGAGAGAACCGTCGTCCCCGTACATAAGACTTTGGTCTATCCGCGAGTCTAGAAATAGTTGAACCATCATTGTTTTTGTTGAGGGGGTTCTCAAGCTCAACTGTCCTGAACTCGAGGTCTTCAACGTTCAATTTAGACATATATAATAGTTGCCGTCAAGTGTACAAGTTTCCCAGGCGACCCGTCTGCCGGGTCGCCTGCTCCCGTTGTCAGAGCAGGCAGATTGGACTTCTGGACATCTTTTCAGCCTTAAATAAAGTGCAGGACAGCTCCTTTCCCCCTTTTAAGCCTCCAACTCACCCCTCTTATGAGAACATATTTTCCTTATCTCTTTTGGTTCTTCTACTCCTCTCACAATGTTTCATCCTTCAAGATTCATTCATCCGAAGAAAGCAAGATGATTTTCGGAGGTTCCGGGGCATATCTTCAACAGAATAATGGCCGGAATTGTAAGTTTTCTCTTGATATTTTCTTTCTTCTTCCCCCAAAATCATCCCCTTCTTATTTGGATTCCACTTTTTCTCTCATTTTCGGAATTGAACCTGTCGTCTGGAAATGACCCGGCATCAGGTTGCCTGGGCGACCCGGCGGGCGGGTCGCCTGGGTGACTTGGCAGGCGGGTCATCTGGAAATGACCCGGCATCAGGTCGCCTGGGCGACCCGGCGGGCGGGTCGCCTGGGCGACCCGGTGGGCGGGTCGCCTGGGCGACCTGGCAGGCAAGTCATCTGCGCATTGCTGACATTTTTATATGTGCATGTTCAGGATCCCCCAGCTTTTCCGGGAGCCCGTCGCTATGGCTCATGTCAATGGGTCTGCCGCATTATTCCATATATTACTTTGCAAGCTCGCCATGTACTCCGGCAATGGGGCATGGCCGACTTCTTTGTTCACGTGATGAATTGCTCTAAGTATTATTGGGATTTTGCTCTTGTGGGAGCCTTGGTTGAATGTTGGCATCCGGATACTAACATGTTTATTCTTGATACTTTTCAATGCACCATTCTTCTTGAAGAAGTTGAAATGTTGTTAGGTCTCCTGGATTCTCCTTATGGTCAAGAAGATTTCATGTTTATCCCACCTTTTCCTTTGACCGCTCATTTGTTTCTAGAGGAACTTATGACTCCAATGGAAGCCTCTTCATTAATTGTCGGTGGCAAGATTTCTTTTGAAGGTCTTTTGACATGGTCTCTTAAGAGTATGGACAAGGCTTCTGAAGATTCTGACAATCTTATTTGCGGGTTGAAAGGAGTGGTGACTTGTGTTGTTTCTGCTTTCCTTTACCCTTCAGAGGACGGTTGGATTGCTCTCAATTCCTTGCCTTGCATTTGGGGGTTGTGGCACCGGGAGTGCATTGCCCCATCTGTCCTGGGCTTCTTATATGAAGGGCTTTCTGCGTTATGCCTTGGTCGTCCTATGTTTGGTAGCATCCTCCTTTTAATTTCTTGGGCAGAACTTCACTTCAAATTTGATGTTGCTGAGGAGATCGTTCCTGCCTCGCGTTTGTTCCTCCGCAGCCCTTTGCATTCTTTATCCTCTGTTCTTGGCATGGAAGAGAAGGTTATTAACAAGTGTCCTACGGTGAAAACTCGCCAAGACTGGCGCCTGTATCTGTCCAAGCTTAACCGTGCTAGCTTCTTATGCGTGCCACTCCCTTTACTCCGGAAGGATCTTAAAGCATGCTTTATCCCGGGAGTGGATCTTCGACTTATCACCGGTACCTCATTGATTTTATATAATGCTCACCGGTGTTTTCCCAAATTAGGTCTTTGCAGGCAAAAGGTGCCATTGGTGTCGCATCTTCCGAGCATTAAGGATCGCCGCCTTGGCACACAAGATGATGAGGAGGAATGTCAAAGTGCAATTGTTCTGTGGAAGGCGTGTAAACTACATAGTCCTTGGATGGTGACTGAAGAGGATGAAGCGCGTAAAGCTCGTTACTTGAAGAAGCTTCGGGCGATCCGTGCTTGATTTTTCCTTTTCCTGCACTTATGTTAGTTTCAAGATATGTATTTTCAGACTATTGAACATTTGATGTAGTGAATGCATGCTTTCTTTAAGTAAAGAATGGCATTTTTCGGTTCTGGTAGCAGGAAACGACCCGTCTGGGGGGTCGCCCAGGTGACCCGGCAGACAGGTCGCCTGGGCGACCCGGCAGACAGGTCGCCTGGACGACCCATCAGGCGGGTCGCCTGGGCGTCCCAGTCAATGGGTCGCCTGCTGTATCTGTCCTTGACATGATTGGTCATGTACTTGCCTTGACCACTCCCAAGTCTTTAAGATACCCCCAAACTCGTGGGTCTCTCCACCCACAGCACTTTTAACCTTTCTTAGAGTGTGAAGTTGTGAGATTTTTGTGCAAGGAGACTTCCATCATGCCTTATGCTAGGCAAAGCTCGGTTCTACCCATGTCGGTTTTTCCAGATCATCTCCGGAGTCTTCTTCATCTTAACGAAGTAAGCATATTGCTTTTTTCTCTTTCACTCTTGCATTTTTATGTGCTAGTCTCCTTCCTTCGTCCTTCTTTTGTCGAAACGATTCTTGGACCATTGGATCAAAGAGTGCCTCTTACTATTCTGGGAAATGGCCCGACAGACGGGTCACCTGGGCGACCCGGTAGACGGGTCACCTGGTCTTCACAGAACTTTTCTTCTCCTGATTTTTCTGTGCCTTGTCTAGGAATTGCCGTCTTTCCCTTCTTCCAACTGTTTCGGTCAGTTTGCATGGGCTGAACGCCTGACCCGGACGTTGACACGTCACTCGCTGGAAACTTTACATGGCTGGGGCTTGAGGGGAGTTCTTACCCATTTCTGACTCATCCATTGTTACCACTGGGATTTTGCAATGTTAGGTGCTTTAGTGGAACGATGGCACCCGGAGACTCACACGTTCATATTTGCTGATTTTGAATGCTCCATCCTTCTGGAGAAAGTGGAGCTCATCTTGGGCCTAAGGGCCAGCGAAATGGGTGAATCTCCAGATTTCTTTGTCCCATCCATAGATTGCTCATGTTTACAAATATTGTAAGAATTTATGCCTTATTCGAAGGCGACTGCCTTGCTGGATGGCGAGGGGTAAACTTGTCCCGTTTATACTGTTGGACTTTGTCTTGCTTGGAGTCTACCGGTGACTCAGCGGAGTAGTTGACATCTGGATTGAAAGGGGCTGCCATATGTATTGTGATGACTGTCTTGTACCCTTCTAGAGATGACGTTATCAGTTCCGCCCAGCTGGCCCATGTGGAGGGCATATGGAGTGGCCGTCGGTTGGCTATGTCAGTTCTTGGTTTTCTCTACCAAGGATTGACTGAAGCTAGCTTAGGTCACTCTTTTTCTGGTAGTTTCTTGTTGTTTAGCTGTTGGGCTGACCTCCACTTCAGGTTTACGGCGTCTACTCCTGGCTTCCCGAGCTCCTTCGTCCGAAGTCCCCTGGCTGGGGTGGCGAGACAGACAGGCTTGAGCAGGGGCGTCTGGGATCACTGCCCCGGGTTCCGGTCGAGGCGTAGTTGGCGGGATCACCTTGAGGCCGTCATGCATTAGCAGTTCTTTACCGCTACTCAGTCGGTGACTCGCACACTTTTCCAGACTTGCCTTGTTCCTGGTAGAGAGCTATTTTTGGTGACGGCGAGGTCTCTTGTGTTGTACAACCTGCATCATTGTGCTCTTTAGCTAAACATGCCAGTTCGTGAGCTTCTTCATCGCTCCCCGATTCCGAGGATCAGGACCAGGCGTGTGGAGGCAAACGAGTGGCATCTCCTTTTAGTTCAGGCAGGCTGGCAATGTTGTCGGTTAGCTTCCGCGTCCCGAGGAGAGCTTCATTCTCTTGACGGCTTTATGGATTACTTCCTGTTTTTGTCTGTTGTTTTGGAATACAGTCTATTCTGCAAGAGGGTTAGCATGGAGATGTACAAAAAAACAACTTTCGTATTTGAAAAAGTCAATTGCCATTCTTACAAGAACACTCATATGATTGCAAATGCCTCTTTCTTTTTTCGGGTTACGCCGGGTAATCGGGTCGGTGTGACGCGTCTACCGGGCCCAAATCGGCCTTCCGTGTTCCGAACTCGGAATCGGAAGGTACCCATAAAGATTTTCTATTTTTTTGATGTTTTTGGTGATTTTTTCAGAATTTTTTGGGTAGTAAGTAAAATTTTCATTGTTTCTATATAAAGGGCTGTGGGAACCTCGGGAATCGTTTTTGATTATTTGAAATGTGTTTAAAAGATTTGTTTTTTTTGAATGTTGAAAATATCGTACTTGAATTTTCTAGTAAAATAGGTGATAGACCATAAAAACTACTAGATAGTCCAGGTGATATTAGAAGAGTATAGAACCGAGGTTCGGGTTCTGTGAAAATATTTTTTGACCTCTCTCCATCGGATGGTGCGAATATCCGATGTTCATTTACATCGAGCAAACACTCGAACACCCTTGATTAAGCGCCATAGCGATCTTGTTTGACGAGAGCGTGCACATCCACGAGCGTGTAAAGAACACAAAGGGCCCCGGTCTTTCAGGCCCGATGAGATGCAAACAAGCTTGATTAGATTTTGTTTGAAGTTGTTTTATGTTTCATTTATGAATTGATTTGGATGTGGTTTGAAATGTTGATTTCAGATTTCCATTTAACTTGGATTTAAATGTTATTTGTTTTGGTTTTGTTTTAATTGTTTGGTTTGCATCACATCCGGTCTGCATCGGGCTAGTGTCGATGCAGTCACATGCAATCAACTCGGCACTTGAGATGTTCATTGAATATTCATGTTCATGCTGGTGTACATCAGATGTGGCGATTCATATGCCATGAATAATGCCATCAATAGGTGCAAATGTGTGAATGTCCTTCCCTTGGTGTAAAACCCACTTGATTGAGAAAATTTTGGCGGCATGCCGCCTTATTTTCCAATCGGTGTGGAATTTACCCGTCCTACAAGGCATAGCCATTTGACTTTCCAAGTACCGGCAAGGGTCCGTCTGCAGTGGGAAGCGTGTCCCATGCCTACGCCCGGGTCAACATACCGGATACGGGTCCGGGCTAGCTGCCCAAGGTGGAGCGCCCACGTGGTGGACTAACTCCTTATTTAATTTTGGCATTTCGCCTTCAGATTTAGTTAAGGTTTATTTTAAGTGTCCAAGGCCCAATGGGCCAGCTTCATCAGCACAATGGGCTGGTCTTCATGTCTCATGGCCTGAGAAGGCCGGCTTCATGCCATGTTGGCCAGTTGGCCCAATCTTGTGCTTCGTAGGTCTGGGCGGCTACTTTGAACTTCATGACCCAATGGGCTGCTTTGAACCTCCATGGCCCGGTTGGCCTGATTTGCCCTCCATTTTGCACCTTGACATCTTGCTGTAGCAGCGGGCTAGGTGAGCCTCGGAAGGGGCTGGAATGGGTTGGCTAAGGTGCTGTTTAGGTGAGCTTTGGTAAGACTACACAAGGGGTAGGTTTAGGTATGAGCTAGGACTGATTTTAGGAATGCACAAAGGGCATGAGAATTGAAGGCCCGCCCGAGTAGTCTCGGTCCGTCCGGTGGATTCCGAGAGTCTCAAAGCGTCGACCCTCCTTCCACACATCAAAGAGGATGTTAGGTTTGTTTGGGGGTGCTGTAGAAGCTGTATTGGGTGTGTTGCACATAGGGCAAACTAGGTGACCATCAAAGGGGCCTGACATGGGTGCTCACAAGGGGGCAGAACTTAGGCCAGCAAGGGGGCCTATTTTGCATGCCATTCGGGGCCTGATTGGGAAAGGCAGGAGGTGCATGTCCAAGTGACCATCAGTAGGGTCAAACCAAGCATGATAGTAGAAGGTTTAGAGGCCAACATGGAGGGCCAAAAGGGTGCACAAAGGGGCTGGTTCAGAGGCCTGTTTTAAGGGGCAGCAAGGGGAACATTTTGTGATGGCCAAACGGAGGGTCCTCTTGGGGCTTTTTGTAGACAAATGTGAAGGGCACTCAAAGGGGCTGAATGGGCATTACTCAGAGGGTATGCCACCATGGAGAGGGGTAGAGAAGAGAAGGGGAAGAGTTGAATTAAAATGCTACATTGGAACACACTTTTTCAACTCACCGGTCTTTTCTTCTCTCTTGCATTGCAGCTGGTGTTGAAGATGATGGGGTGAAGGTGCCACCAAACCCTTATTCTCTTTATGTTGGATGAGAAAAGGGGTCTTATCCTTGCTGATGTTGATGGATGGAGCAAAGGAATGAAGAGAGCTTGCTGCACTTGGCTGAAGTTGGCACACCAATCGGGTGGGCTGGTTGCACTACTGGCGCGCTTTGTTGGAGGGAGGCCTTTTCTCCTTATTATTCTTCACTTGGAACACCACAAGGGGGATGGAGAGGTTGCTGACTTTCTGATGAAGACGTCCAAGCAAGGAGAAGTTTTTTGGAGCAGGGGTAGAGGAGGAGAGGCGGGGCTTCCGCGGGGTGAGTCGGCTTGTTACCGCACATGGCAGGTGAGGGGCTTTTATAGGGGCTGAGGGGCGCCATCTCCGGGAGGAGATAAGGCTGGTTCGACCAAGGCTTGGATGAGGATAAGCTTGGTTAGTTTTAGGATTAGTTAGGATGAAGATAAACCAAGGGAGAGATAGGGATAAGCCATGGGAGGTGGTTGAGGAAGTGGTTGAGTGGGACCCACTAGCCAAGGAAGGAGGAGGTGGGTGCGCCTCCCTCCCCTAATTTCTAGGGCTTTTTGCGCACATATCAGATGAGGGAGGATGGAATTCGACCATGACAGAGTTGGTTAGCCCATCTTGGGTTAGTTTTAACCCTGGTTTAATCAAAGTGCTCCCGATCCAACGGCTAGCATTAACTCCGACCAAAATCAATTAAATAAATCGCAAATTGACGTTAAAAAAATTCCAGAGCATGCCCTGATGGCCATTGATCTTATGCTCCATCCTGATGTGTGGTTGAGATCACTTGAATTGCAACGGATCTCCTGATTTAGCTAGTTTCTCTGATCGGTGCGATCTCGGCCGTCGGTAATGCCAGAAACTGTAATTGAAAGCAATTGCCTTCTCCCATTGGCCAAATTTATTTTTCAGGCATCAATATTCATGAGATCAAAGTTTTGGGTCATGAAAATTGAAATTTTCAGCCCATGGGTCGATCCAGAGCTAATCGGACCATTATGCCCCTGGTGCGAGAACATACGTCTTTCGTCGAATTTGCTCTTTCTTGTATATCTCTTCATCCGGGGGTCGGATTTTTGATCCGTTTCGAGCATTGCTAGCTCTATCCAATCTTGACAATGTGGTAAAGTTGGAATGCCATGTTAGAGTCCCAATTTGTCCCAGTGTCGGGGGCAAAATGGTCATTTCGGCCTTCCGGTATCCGTTTTCATGTTTTGGGCACCGTTGCGAAGCTCTTGACCTGGGCTATGAAATGAGCACATTATCTTGGCCATCTGTAGCATGTAAGGCCATGCCGAGAGCATTTCAAAGCTTTGTTTACATCATCTATTCATGAATTTTCCGAATGTCTGGGTCGGATTTTACGCAGCTTCGGCATTCTTGAAAACTTGTATCAAGCAAGCTAAGCGGAAAAATTTGATGCCAACAAATTCCCCATGGGCAGTTTCTTGGAGATAGGAGTCGAAAGGGACTGCCCGTATGTAATTGGCCTCCGATATTTGTTCTGCTTTGTCCTTGGCAATCTATCCACTGCTTCTGCTACATGAGCTTTCTTCAGGACTGAGAAGGGCTTGGGCCCTTGTACATGACCAGCCTTGGCTTCTTTTTTTTGTTTGGTTTCCCATCCTCCATTCAATAGGCACCTTTGATGGTGTCAATTCTTGCATGCTCCCCAACAAGCAAGCTCTCTAAATGAGCTAGTCTTTCATTTTTATTCTATTTTTTTGTTTTTTATTTTTCTTACTGATCTGACTGTCTCTTGCAAGATTTTCACCCAGACCAGCCCCCTTGATGTTTTGCCTATACGCCTCCAGAGGGGTTTTCATGTAACGGAGGTTACCTGATTTTGCCTAGAGTGCCCTTTTAGGTTTTCACTCTAGCCAGGTTTTCTCTCTTCTTTTCTTCTCTTTTTTTTCTTTTCTCTTTTTTTTTTCTTTTCTTTTTTTTCATCTTCTTCTTTTTTTTTCTTCTTTTTCACTTTCTTTTCTTTCTCTCTCTCTCTATTGTATAGGGAATTAAGGCTTCCCTCAAGCCATATGCAAATAGAATGAAACAGGTTGAGATTAGTGATAACTCAACACGGGGTCCAACAAAGTTGTGAAACCAATCAAGGGGCTTCAAACAAGTGAGTGGAGAAACCAACACGAGAGGGGTTCTGACAAGGATAAGACCAATCCAAGTGCGAAAGGCTACTTGGCACGAGGGACTAATCAAATAGGTGCGAAACCAACGCAAAGGGGTTCGAAGAGGATAAGATCAATCCAAGTGGGAGAGAGCTGCTTGGCATGGAGGACTAATGGAAACCATCTCAAAGGGGGTTTCAAACAAGATGTGACCAATCAAAGTGCCTAAGGCAACTCGGCATGAGGGTCAAATTTTGAAACTGACACGAGAGGGAGTTTCAATCAAGGTAAGACCAATCCAAGTAGGGGAAAACAACTTGGCATGAGGGTCGAGTGAATGTGAGACCAATCCAAGTGCTAGGGGAAACTTGGCATGAGGGTCTAATGTATATGAGACCAATCCAAGTACAGAAGGTAACTTGGCATGGGGGCCTAATAAGGTTGTAAAACCAACACAATGGGGTTTCGGGCTTGTCTACAAGGCAAGGTTTGTGGACTACAAAGGGTCCGATAGGAAATCTTAAGGGGTCCACACAAAGGGGAGTAGGACCAATAGTGTCACGAAAGGGGCGAATGGGAGCCTCAAAGGGGCTGGGTGTCCCATGGGTCTACACAAGGTGTAGAAATAGAGTGCCACAGGGGAGCCTCAAAGGGGCTGATTTCCCAAGGGTCCACACAAAGGGTAGGACTAAAGTGCCACAAACGGGCGAATGGGAGCCTCAAAGGGGCTGGTGTCCCATAGGTCTACACAAGGTGTAAGAATAGAGTGCCACAAAGGGGCGAATGGGAGCCTCAAAGGGGCTGGTGTTCCATAAATCTACACAAGGTGTAGGAATAGAGTGCCACAAAGGGGCGAATGGGAGCCTCAAAGGGGCTGGTGTCCCATGGGTCTACACAAGGTGTAGAAATAGAGTGCCAAAAAGGGGAAAATGGGAGCCTCAAAGGGGCTGGTGTCCCATAGGTCTACACATGGTGTAGGACTAAAGTAGGGCTATGGAAGCCAAAGTGGCATTGTAGAAGCCTTGTTTGGAGCCTCAAGAACAAGTAGTCAAGGCAACTAGTTGTGTAGGCTACCGAGATCGGGATGATCAAGGTAGTGAGAGTTTTAAAGCTATACAAGACCAACCTCGCCAAGATGGTTAGTTTGTTGAAGGTTGCCTGGAATGATGATCCAGATAATGTATGTTTTTGTAGGTCATCAAGACTGGATGGTCATGACAACGTGGAAGCTTGTAGACCAACAAGACCGGAATGGTCAGGGTGGTATGGGTTTGAATTAATTTCAAAAATTGTTCAGACCAGGAAGGGTCATGACAGTATGAGTTTTTATGGGACACGTGGGCTGAATAGCCAAGATTGGAGAAAGTTTTTATTTATGGACCATCAGGATCGGAATGATCAAGATGGTGGGATTGACAAAGTCAAAAGAATGACTGAAGGGGTAAGAATGAGTGAGAGTAGAGTAGGGTATTACCCTTCATCCCTTTCAAGATAGATTGTGGGAACTTCCCTCAAATTTTAAAGGCGGGAGATGGTCTTCCTCGTTGCCTCAGGTATGGTCTCCCTGGCATATTTCTACTACAAGGTAGATGAGCCTATGAGAGCCTTTTCGTCATTGGCAACTCGGATCTCCTCCCTAATAAATTAGAGTTAGGGGGATGAAACCACCCATCTTGTTAGGTTGGGGGCTTGTCCAAGTTGATTATTTTGTTTTTCTTATCAACTTTGATTGCTCCTTTGCGGAGTTTTCACCCGAGTTGACCCCTTTTCACTTTTGCTGTGCGTCCCATTGTAGGGTTTTCACACGACGGGGTTATCCAATTTTGCTCAAGGCTCCTTTGCAGGTTTCCACCTTGACTGGATTATTTTGACATTTTTACCCTTAGCCAATCACTGTGTTTGACCAACTAAGTCCGTCAGGCATCTCCATTTTTAGCCCATTCTCTTTTTTTTTCATCTCTTTTTATTTTTTTTTCTTTTTTTTCTTTTTTTTTGTAGAGAATCAAGGCTTCCCTCAAGCCATATTCCAGAAGAATGAACCAAGTCAAAATTAGTGGTAATTCAACATGGGGGTTCAAGAAGAGTTGAGATACCTAACACAAGGGGGCTTTAGCTAGGTGAATGGAGAAACTGACACAAAGGGGATTTCTCAAGGGGATGAGGCCAATCCAAGTGCGGAGGGCAACTTGGCATGTGGGTCTAAATTTGAAACCTACTCAAAGGGGATTTCAAGTAAGATAAGACCAATCCAAGTATGAAAGGCAACTTGGCATGAGGGTCAGAATTTGAAACCTACTCAAAGGGGAAGGAAAAAAAGATAAGACCAATCCAAGTATGAAAGGCAACTTGGCATGAAGGTCTAATGAAGGCTCATGAAGGTAACACAAAGGAGCTTCAATCTTGCCTAAAAAGCAAAGTTTAAGAGCCACGATGGGGCTAGTAAGGAACCATGAAAGGAGCTATCCTTTTGTAAACATTTGCACTAAAGGTAGAAACAAAGTCTCGAAAGGGGTGAGCATGGAGTCTCAAAGGGACTAGATTTTTAAGAAAAGCTAGCACAAATGGAAGCAATAAGAGGTCATAGAGGGACCAATAAAGAGCCTCATAATGGCTAAGTAGGGAGCCTCAAAGGGGCTAGATTTCCAAGGGTCTACACAAAGGGTAGGACTAAAATGCCACAAAGGGGCAAAGGGGAGCCTCAAAGGGGCTGGATTCCCAAGAGTCTACACAAAGGGTAGAAGTAAAATGCCACAAAGGGGCAAAGGGAGCCTCAAAGGGGCTGAATTCTCAAGTGTCTACACAAAGGGTAGAAGTAAAATGCCACTGAAAGGGCAAAAGGGAGCCTCGAAAGGGGCTGAATTCCCAAGGTCTACACAAATGGTAGAACTAAAATGCTGCAAAGGAGCAAATGGGAACCTTAAGGGGCTGATTTCCAAGTGTCTACACAAAGGGTAAGGCTGAAATGCCCCAAAGGGCAAAGGGAGCCTCAAAGGGGTTTGGATTCCCCAGAGGTCTACACAAAGGGTAGAATTTAGGTGCCGAGAAAGGGGCAAATGGGAGCCTCAAGGGGGCTGTATTCCCAAGGGTCTACACAAAGGGTGGGACTAAAATGCCACAAAGGGGCAAATGGGAGCCTCAAGGGGGTTGTATTCCCAAGGGTCTACACAAAGGGTAGAACTAAGGTGCCATAAAGGGGTGAAGAGGAGCCTTAATGTGATGGACTTTATGGAAGGCTTGCATAGAGGGAAGAGATGGTCACGGAGGGACCAATGAGAGAGATAGCCTCAAAGGGGCTGATTTAAAGGATTGCACAAAAGGCAAGAATGAGAGAGACTATTGAAGCCAAAGAGGCATTTACAATAGCCTGTTGCATGAGCAGTGGTCAAGGTAGCAAGTTGAGTAGGCTACCAAGATCGGGGGTGATCATGGTAGTAGAGGTTTTAGGGCCATATGGGCGAGAATGGCCAAGATGGTAAAAGTGTTGGGAGTCATCGAAATGGGAGGAAAGTGGTGTGTGTGTGTGTGTATGTGTTTGTTTTTTTTGTTGGGCCATGTGAAATGAAAAGCCAAGCAGGGAATATTTTTGTAAACCACTAAAATCAGATTGATCAAGGTGGTGGGAGTTCAAAGCATCACTAAGTCTGAACAGACGTGAGTGATAGAGGCTTGTAGTACCATAATCAGAATGATTAAAGTGGCGATGATTTTCTGAAAAATGTTATGGAAAGGAGGACATAGGGCAACAATATAAGAATGGCCCTCAGTGTGGTCAAGGCCAGGGTTTCAACCTGGAAGGGCTTGCATCCAAGCGTTGTAAATGACCAAGCTTAGAAGGTAGAAGCTTCACTAGGGAAACATTGGTATTTGGCAGCCACATTTGTTTGAGGCTTGGGGCGAGAGGGTTTGGATCCTTGCCCCCGGTCGGTACAGAGTCCATTGTCGGGGCTCTCGGTTAGGTGTAGCTTGTGCGCGGAAACTTGCCACCAATCGGCAATGGTAAGTTAGTAGGATGACCCAAGGACTAGACCGCTGGTCAGTCAGCTTGTTGGAGAGTTGCTTGGACAAGAAGGCTACCCTTAGTTGCTTGAGCCGAGCATGGACAATGTTGATCAGCTGGCCCCTCAATTGCTGGAATTTTCTAATAGCAGGTGTTGCTGTCTGCTAGCTATCTTCAAGTCAGAGGGTCTGGAACCTTGCTCTCGGTCGGCATGAGTGTCCACTGTCTGGGACCCTAGGCATGGAGTAGCTTGAACGGGGAACTTGCCACCAGTCAGTAGAGCAAAGTGTTGGAAGAGTCGGTCGGCTGACTAACCAAGTGTAAGGAATTTTCTGATGGCAAGTGTTGGGGCCTGCCAACTCTCTCCTGGTCAGACCGCTGATCAGTCTAGTTGAGGAAAATGGGCTAAGAGCTGATCCCTCAGGTGGACTGCCACCTTTAGAGCCATAGTAGGTTGGCTCGTGTTTTCAAGTTTCAGAGGAGAGGGCTGCCCCCACTCCTTGTCCTGTTTGGTGCAATCCTAGGGGCAATGCGCATTGCTAACCATCAGGTGGTGGCAAGAGTATTGTCTGACCCGAATCTTGAAGAGACTTGACTATTGTTTTGCGGGTGCGAGCTCGGACTGTGGTGTTTTAATTTCACGGCGAGGCATTTCTTGAATCCTCGTGGGCCGGACTAGCTAGTCGAGTCGGCGTGAAGAAGAAAAGGACCAACAAGGGCTTCCCCCTAATCAGTGGTGCAGGGTAGCCTAAGCTGGAGTGGAGCATCATGCATGGTACTCGGCGGTGGTAGCTATTAGGATTTACGCCCGTAAGCCCCTCATGCAGGGAATGGTGAACAACAAACCTTGATAGAGGTTGTTTCATTGAAAGAGAAGCCAAATTCGATTAGGGACCATGGTAGAGGGTCTAGCACCTTGCCCTGGTCGGCAAGGGGATCCATTGGATGGACTTCCCCATGAGGAATAACTTGTGTGGAGAACATGCCCCCAATCGGTGGAGGCTGGGTGCCGAAGTAGTAAGCCAATAGGTTTGGGCTAATTGATGTTTTCATCATGGCAAGTGGCTGTAGTCTTCATGGGCCGGACGCGATTGGTCGACGGAGTGAAGGGAATGACCTACGGGGAGTCTACCCACGGTCGGTTAAGTAGTGAACTTGAAAGGGTGGTCAATGAACCAAGCATTCACAAAAATTTTCCCATGGTAGGTGGTGGCACTGCAAGTTACGGTCGGCAATTGGTAGCTGGTCGATCCGATGCGGGAAGGTTGGTCGAGGGCTGGTCCCTCACCCGAGTTGTTGTCTTTCATGGCATGATCAGCATATGACTTCATAATTTAGAGGAGAGGGCTGCCCCTCTTCCTGGCCTCTCCAACTGCTGATTGGCCAGCCCAATGATAAGAGGATCTGACAAGAATGTTGCCCTTGATCAGCTAAGTAGAGAGCTGAAAAAACAATTGGCCAATAGGCTGACCAACTATAGGTGATTCCTGGCTGGTAGGTGGTGGCACCTGCCAGTTCTCCTCATCTTGGACCACTGATTGGTCGAATGAGGGAAGGTGGGCTGAGGGATGGTTCTTTGCCTGCGCTGCCATTTTTGGAACTTCTTTGTCCAGGCCCCTTTCGAGAACTCAAAGGAGAGGATTGTTTCCCCGCTCTCCATAGCATTAGCTCATATGGGGATTTGCCCCTAGCTAGCAGAATTGAGTGCCAAGGTGATTCAGTGTCATGGCTGACTACTGATGTCTCTCTCTTTCTTATGGCAGGCGGTTGCTGTCAAGCCCTTGTACATTGAACCCGCGATCGGTTGGAAATTTGGATGAAGGGCAAATCTGATGGAGAGGCTGCCCCCAGTTGGATAAGCTATGGGGTCTTGTCATCTCAGACCACTGCTCAGTATAACGAAGTATGGCAGGCTAAGGGCTGATCCCTTGCCTGTATTGTCCTTTTTGAGTCTTCTAAGTTCAGAAGGGAGGGCTGCCCCCTTTCCATGGCCTTTCTAGCTGCTGGCTTGTTGGATTTCTTAGGGCAGGCAGAAGGTCTACACTTTCCCCTTGCATCTGGTGCATTAACATTGGGCACAGCAAGGGTCCCATTGTTGTAATCTAGCCAGTCCAGAGTGAAGAACCGTCGACATGCGGCAAGATAACAGGTTGTAGTCATCTACGCTTCTCCTCCATAAGCTTAGAAGGAGTCTTGATAGGCATCGCTTGGTGGGTGCGGTCCCACGAGCAACACACGTTGTTGATGTTGAGGTGCCGAAAGGATCCTCACTCACTCACGTTCTTCCTCAGGTTGAGGGGTGTTGTAGCGGGTGTCAGCACGGCAGCAGGTGTAGGCACAAATGTTGTGGCAGACACAATAGGTGCCAGGGCAACAAGTTGAGTAGGTACTGTGACTGTGGGTGTGGGCGCGGGCCCAGATTCAATGGTGATCTGATTCACCATAAAAGTCTCACGCCGGGGAGACAACATGACATTTTCTGGTAGCAACTTGGTGGTGTCTAGGCCAAGCTTTTGGAGATGCATTATGGAGTAGAAAGCGAGGGGTAGCATTGCTATGTCCTCAGCAGCAGGTGGTGACTCTAGGATGGTGTCGAGCCAGTCCAGGAATAACACGATCTTTGCAAACTGGCTGAAATTGATCACCAACATGATTGAGTGGATGCTGCATTGTCAACATAAGTTTTTAAGTAAATGACACCTTCACAAGCCGCCGCTGAACCTGTAAAAAGGTTGACTTGATTAGAGTGTTTTTAAGAGGTAGTGGATGTGCACTTTCTCAGATCGCTATGGCAGAGAGATGAAGGGAAAAAGAGGTCCCACCGGGCGTGCCAATTTGTGGGAACCTCGGGAATCATTTTTTTGATTCTCTGAAAAATGTGTTTAAAAGATTTGTTTTTTTTGAATGTTGAAAATATCGTACTTGAATTTTCTAGTAAAATAGGTGATAGACTATAAAAAGTACTAGATAGTCCAGGTGATATTAGAAGAGTATAGAACCGAGGTTCGGGTTCTGTGAAAATATTTTTTGACCTCTCTCCATCGGATGGTGCGAATATCCGATGTTCATTTACATCGAGCAAACACTCGAACACCCTTGATTAACTGCCATAGCGATCTTGTTTGACGAGAGCGTGCACATCCACAGCGTGTAAAGAACACAAAGGGCCCCGGCCTTTCAGGCCCGATGAGATGCAAACAAGCTTGATTAGATTTTGTTTGAAGTTGTTTTATGTTTCATTTATGAATTGATTTGGATGTGGTTTGAAATGTTGATTTCAGATTTCCATTTAACTTGGATTTAAATGTTATTTGTTTTGGTTTGTTTTAATTGTTTGGTTTGCATCACATCCGGTCTGTCGGGCTAGTGTCGATGCCCAGTCACATGCAATCAACTCGGCACTTGAGATGTTCATTGAATATTCATGTTCATGCTGGTGTACATCAGATGTGGCAGTTCATATGCCATGAATAATGCCATCAATGGTGCAAATGTGTGAATGTCCTTCCCTTGGTGTAAAACCCACTTGATTGAGAAAATTTTGGCAGCATGCCGCCTTATTTTCCAATCGGTGTGGAATTTTACCCGTCCTACAAGGCATAGTCATTTGACTTTCCAAGTAGTGGGAAGGGTCCGTCTACAGTGGGAAGCGTGTCCCATGCCTACGCCCGGGTCAACATACCGGATACGGGTCCGGGCTAGCTGCCCAAGGTGGAGCGCCCACGTGGTGGACTAACTCCTTATTTAATTTTGGCATTTCGCCTTCAGATTTAGTTAAGGTTTATTTTAAGTGTCCAAGGCCCAATGGGCCAGCTTCATCAGCACAATGGGCTGGTCTTCATGTCTCATGGCCTGAGAAGGCCGGCTTCATGCCATGTTGGCCCGGTTGGCCCAATCTTGTGCTTCATGGGTCCTGGCGGCCTGCTTTGAACTTCATGACCCAATGGGCCTGCTTTGAACCTCCATGGCCCGGTTGGCCTGATTTGCCCTCCATTTTTGCACCTTGACATCTTGCTGTAGCAGCGGGCTAGGTGAGCCTCAGAGGGGCTGGAATGGGTTGGCTAAGGTGCTGTTTAGGTGAGCTTTGGTAAGACTACACAAGGGGTAGGTTTAGGTATGAGCTAGGACTGATTTTAGGAATGCACAAAGGGCATGAGAATTGAAGGCCCGCCCGAGTAGTCTCGGTCCGTCCGGTGGATTCCGAGAGTCTCAAAGCGTCGACCCTCCTTCCACACATCAAAGAGGATGTTAGGTTTGTTTGGGGGTGCTGTAGAAGCTGTATTGGGTGTGTTGCACATAGGGCAAACTAGGTGACCATCAAAGGGGCCTGACATGGGTGCTCACAAGGGGGCAGAACTTAGGCTAGCAAGGGGGCCTGTTTTGCATGCCATTCGGGGCCTGATTGGGAAAGGCAGGAGGTGCATGTCCAAGTGACCATCAGTGGGGTCAAACCAAGCATGATAGTAGAAGGTTTAGAGGCCAACATGGAGGGCCAAAAGGGTGCACAAAGGGGCTGGTTCAGAGGCCTGTTTTAAGGGGCAGCAAGGGGCTGTTTTTGTGATGGCCAAACAGAGGGTACACTTGGGGCTTTTTGTAGACAAATGTGAAGGGAACTCAAAGGGGCTGAATGGGCATTACTCAGAGGGTATGCCACCATGGAGAGGGGTAGAGAAGAGAAGGGGAAGAGTTGAATTAAAATGCTACATTGGAACACACTTTTTCAACTCACCGGTCTTTTCTTCTCTCTTGCACTGCAGGTGGTGTTGAAGATGATGGGCTGAAGGTGCCACCAAACCCTTATTCTCTTGCTGTTGGATGAGAAAAGGGGGTCTTATCCTTGCTGATGTTGATGGATGGAGCAAAGGAATGAAGAGAGCTTGCTGCACTTGCTGAAGTTGGCACACCAATCAGGTGGGCTGGTTGCACCTGCTGCTGGCGCGCCTGCTGGAGGGAGGCCTTTTCTCCTTATTATTCTTCACTTGGAACACCACAAGGGGGATGGAGAGGTTGCTGACTTTCTGATGAAGACGTCCAAGCAAGGAGAAGTTTTTTTTGGAGCAGGGTAGAGGGAGGAGAGGCAGGGCTTCCGCAGGGTGATCAGCTTGTTCTGCACATGGCCAGCTGAGGGGGCTTTTATAGGGGCTGAGGGGCGCCATCTCCAGGAGGAGATAAGGCTGGTTCGACCAAGGCTTGGATGAGGATAAGCTTGGTTAGTTTTAGGATTAGTTAGGATGAAGATAAACCAAGGGAGAGATAGGGATAAGCCATGGGAGGTGGTTGAGGGAAGTGGTTGAGTGGGACCCACTAGCCAAGGAAGGAGGAGGTGGGTGCGCCTCCCTCCCCTAATTTCTAGGGCTTTTTGCGCACATATCAGATGAGGGAGGATGGAATTAGACCATGACAGGTTGGGTTAGCCCATCTTGGGTTAGTTTTAACCCTGGTTTAATCAAAGTGCTCCCGATCCAACGGCTAGCATTAACTCCGGAGCCAAAACCAATTAAATAAATATCAAATTGACTTTAAAAAATTCCAGATCATGCCCTGATGGCCATTGATCTTATGCTCCATCCTGATGTGTGGTTGAGATCACTTGAATTGCAATGGATCTCCTGATTTAGCTAGTTTCTCTGCGGTATCTCGGCCAAGTCGGTAATGCCGAGAAGCGTAATTGAAAGCAATTGCCTTCTCCCATTGGCCAAATTTATTTTTCAGGCATCAATATTCATGAGATCAAAGTTTTGGGTCATGAAAATTGAAATTTTCAGCCCATGGGTCGATCAGGCTAATCGGACCATTATGCCCAGTGCGAGAACATACGTCTTCCGTCCGAATTTGCTCTTTCTTGTATATCTCTTCATCCGGGGGTCGGATTTTTTGATCCGTTTCGAGCATTGCCTAGCTCTATCCAATCTTGACAATGTGGTAAAGTTGGAATGCCATGTTAGAGTCCCAATTTGTCCCAAAGTGTCAGGGGCAAAATGGTCATTTCGGCCTTCCGGTATCCGTTTTTCATGTTTTGGGCACCGTTGCGAAGCTCTTGACCTGGGCTATGAAATGAGCACATTATCTTGGCCATCTGTAGCATGTAAGGCCATGCCGAGGCATTTCCAAAGCCTGTTTACATCATCTATTCATGAATTTTCCGAATCTGGGTCAGATTTTCTGCACCGGCTTCGGCATTGCTGAAACTTGTATCAAGCAAGCTAAGCGGAAAAATTTGATGCCAACAAGGGCTCAAATTTGCCGTTCATTTTCACACGTTCTGGCGAGGATTCCGTGTTAAAAAGTATACAGTTGACTTCAGCGGCTTCTCGCTTCTCCTACGACTTCCGAGATCCGTTATTCCTTTCACGACTATTATAGATCGTAGTTTCAACTTTCTATAGGCGCAGAAATTTTTGAAATCGGAAGTCGATAGGGGGAAAACCGGTCGAGAGAAGGGGGCGCGTGCGTCCCCTTCCCCAGGCGGCCCGAAGTAGGGTCGCCTGGGCGACCCGGCTTCAGGTCGCCTGCGGCCGGCGGCCCGAAGCCCGGGCCGCTTGGGCGACACGTCCCGCGGTGCGAGCCGCCTGGGCGGCCCGGCGCGCGGGCCGCCTACGGCCAGCGTCCCGCCGCGCGGGCCGCCAGCTCCAGGCGGCCCAGTGACCGGGTCGCCTGGGCATTCCGGAAGCGCCGAAATGCCCAGGAACCTGATTCCTTCTAAATTATTTTATGTATCTAACATTTTGGCCTTCTTATTTTTAGATGGTGCGACGCTCTCACGCGTCCAAGGCCTCTACTTCTGCTGTGGCACCTGCGATGTCCGACGAGGACATCGGCGACGATGTGTTTGCCACGCTCGAGCAGTATATAGAGCCAAAAGTACCGATAAACATGCATGATTTTATTTTATATATATTTTTTTCTTTTTTCTAATCGGGGACTGACATGACTTCCATTCATTGCAGAAGAAGATCCACTCCAGGATTTCTTGGGAGTTGGTGGGCATCGTGTACGAGGCGCTCCAGCCCTTCCAGAAGGTGCGCTTGGAAGGGATGGGTTTCGGCCCATTCTTTCGTTGCGCGCCGTTCTGGGAGGACCTCCCCTTTGTCCAGGCGATGAAGGAGAGGTGGGATTCCACCTCTTGCTCATTCCTTTTCCCATGGGGGCACATGGTGCCCACATTGGAGGACGTGGCATGCATCACCGGTTTGCGTGTCCATGGACACCCCGTGACGGGGAAGTCCTATAGTGACTACTCGGGGAAACTCCAGCGTTACTTTGGACTTTCCATCCCGGCGAGTCCAGGGGGATGGCGCACCCTTCAGAGAGGTCCCTTCGCTGCCCTTGTCGGTATGCGTGCGGCCTTGCCGACAAGGAACTTCAGACCGGCTTTCATGGCGGAGCTGATCTTGCGTGTTCGGGAGAACCTCCGTGGTGAGGAGGGTACTCCCGAAGCGGATGTGGACCTTCGTAGGTTCTTGTTGTTCTTCCAGGCCAGACTTCTTCTGTCCGCGAAGAGCGACAAGGTACACCTACGCTTCATGCCCTTACTCGTCGACCTTGGGCGGGTCGGTGAGTACGCCTGGGGCGCCGCGATGCTTGCCCACCTGTTCTCTTCCCTGGCACGCGAGAGTGGCGAGATCTCAGTTGCCGGGTTTACCCCGTTTCTACAGGTATGTCTTGCTTTTATTTGTAGCATTTATTATTAACTGAAAGAAAACTAACGGCTATCTTTTTGTTGCTTTTCCAGATCTGGGGTTACTTACACCTTCTTTTAGGGCGGGGAGTCCGCTCGGACCCGCCCCAGTACCCCTTCCTACGAGGGTGGTCGGTATAGCGACCAACCGTTCCTCACGATGCCCAGCTAGTCGACCTTCGCCGTCGACTGCTCTGTTTCCCCCACGATCAGGTATACCTCTTGCCCTCAGATCTGATCATATCATTTCTGACAGCACTGTTCTTTTAACTGGTATTTGGTACAGGTTGTTTAGCAGCCCTATCTGGGGTCGGACGAGGAGGAGTAGCCTTGGGTTCAGGCCGTCCAAGGGGTTCTGGGCCGTGATCTTTTCTTCATCTGCCTCAACGAAGTGGAGCCTCTGTGGGTGCGTCTTGCGATGCGCTCACTGGGGCTCCACCAGGAGTGGGTCTTCCCAGACCCCCATGAGCGGGTGGGGAGGTCGTCACGAGGCCTTACTGTCGCCGTGGACTGGCGACATGAGTGCCTCACCGCCTTGGACATATGGCGGCGTGGTGGCACTCCTGTGGTGTCCACGGCCACAGATAGCTCAGAGTACCTACAGCAGTACACTGAGTTCTACGGCCACCTCTTCTTCGACTCGGAGGTTTGTAACCCCTTCCTTTTCTTCTTTTTTAGAATTTTCTTGTTACTTACCTATTTGGATGATTGATGATGTGGCTTTCCTTGGTGCAGGAGGCGGAGGAGAGCGAGTTGGTTCGCCTTCGCAAGAAGGTGACCTCTCTCCGGGAGAAGGCCCGACGTCTGGTATGATCCACTTTCTTTTCTTTGCTGCTTGTTTATGACTGTCAGACTAATGCCGTTTGTCTTCTTCTTTCAGCGGGAGAGGCGTTGGGAGAAGGAGGAGTGAGCTCAGCGCCTGCTGAAGACAGCGCAGGATCGCTTCCTCCATACTTGCTATGAGGTCTATTCTCTTGCTTTCAGGCTTCGTTTCTGTCATTTTTATTAATTTATTCCGGTTCTTTTCAGCACGATGAGGCTCAGAGCCAGTTAGAGGAGCTACGAGGCCGTGCCGGAGAGGCCGAGCCCATGGACACCGACGGGATGGGTGTCCCAGAGGCGGCGGTTTTCTTTCCGGAAGAAGCCGCCAAAGCCTGGCCCTCACCAGTGGGTGAACCCTCCTGCTCGGCAGTTGTCCCATACGGTGACCGCTCCACCTTATGGGCGGATCTGCTGGCTGTGGTATGTTATTTCTTTGCTTATCACTGGCTTCTCTTCCCTTTGTTTGATGCTGACATTCTCTTTTCTGCAGAACACAGAGCTTCTTCGCCAGGTCGCCGAGTCAGCGAAGACCGAGCAGAGTCTTCGCGACTCTGAGCAGAGTCTTCGCGACGAGGTGAGTTCGATGTTCTTTCTCTCTTTTTTTTTCTTCTTGCATGTTGTTGAGCAGCTTCCCCTTTTCAGGTTGACCAATTATCGAGACATGTTGGGGAGCTCGAGTTGCAGCTCTCTTCTTCGTCTGCAGAGGTACAAAAAATTCCTTCTGAAGTTCCTTCTTTGCTTTTGACAATTTCTGATAGGTCTCTTGATCTAACTGCAGCTTGCCACCCTCCGGGGGAAGGTGGAGGACCTCTCCCGTCCGTCTGGTGAGCGGGAGATGGGTCTCCGCCTGGTCTTCATGGAGGAGACCCACGCGATGGAGCAGCGCCATGCAGAGCGTATTTGAGCATTGGAGGAGCGCCACGCAGCAGAGATGCAGAGGGTCTCAGACCAGCAACATCAGCTGACGTTGGAGTTTTCTCGGGCTCGATCTGAGTCCCGCTCTCACCGCTCTGGCAACTCCCAGATGATGATCCAGCAGGGTCTTAGACGGAGTCGCGCGGCCGCCTCTGCTCGGCGAGGGATGAGAGGGCGGCAATGCCCCCCCTGCCTCGACCCCGGAGAATTTTGCACCAGAGGGAAGCGACGAGTCTTGATTGTGCCATCTCCTTCCTTATCATTGTACATTCTTATCATTAGTGATATTGTATTTATTCTTTCTCCTGCGTGTCCAGACTTTTGAGAACACGTTAGTTTACTTTTAGGGTATAGCCCCTTGCAAGTTGTCAAGGGGTGTTTCCCCTCTCAAACAGGAAAGATAATAAGTATGCAATGCATTAAAAGGAAACATGCAAAACGGAAATTAAATATGGATGCAAAAGATAACATTTTTTTTGTTTTGGGGGTTTTCTATTTTGTTTGGGTTTTACGTGCTTTTATATTTTGTTTGGTTTTTTTAAAAAAAAGATTTTATGATTTTTTTTCTTTAAAATTTTCTGATTTGTTTGTGTTTTGGATATTTGATTTTTTTTTCCGTGCGAGGAGAGTAACCGTCTTTCATCCTCTGACTTGCTTGCAAACCGGCATCCTTTCATTTCCTTTCTTGATTATAGATAAACATCACGTGTAGATAGGTTACCCTGACTTGGATCTTTTGGCCTTCCACCTTTAGTCGGTCAGGGATCCCTCCTAGTTAGATTAGTCAATCCTTATCGGCGGTGGTTAAGAGGGAAGAAAATCTAGGCAAGTCCATGGCAGGATTAAGGAATTCAAACTTGTTTTTCCTACTAATGCCCGAATTATATGTTGGGATTTGGCCTCTTTAGGTCTCTCCTTCTAATTGCCCCTATTTTTGCGGCCCTCATTCAGACCGATTTTTTCTTCTTTTTCTTGATCTGTGGGGTTCATTGCCCATCTTTTGGAGCCATTTTTCATTTCTGGGGTTATTTCAGGTGCTCATTCAGACAGGTCAGATATATATTTCTTTTTTTTTTTATGACCTGAGGGGTTCATTGCCCATCTTTTGGCACCTATTATTTTGAGAAGTTAGACCCTCTGGGGCCGCCTCCTACTAGGGTAGTGGGCTTTTCGAGTACTCCTCGTTCTAATCCTTGCACCTGCCGTGGACCGAGTTGTGGAGGGAATCGGATAAGAACATCGCTTCTTTACCAGGAGGTTTCCCATCCCTTCTTCCAGTATCAGGCCATTGGATGACAGATCAGGGCGTGAAGTGGGTGCAGTATGGTGCTTATCCTTAACCTTGATTGAATGGTTATGCCGTGTAACAAGCAAGCCTTGGATGATAGCAAAGTTCTTCTTTTCGTAGCATTTTGTTGTATATATAATTTTTTTGGATTTTTATGGAAAATATTTTTTGAGAAAGAGTCCGTTCAATGGATGATTCAATTCTTCTCCCTCAGCATTAAGCAGTTTGTAAGAATTGCCAGGATAGATAGCTAAAACTACAAAGGGGCCCTCCCAATTAGGTTGAAGTTTGGAACGGGGACCACCCAGCCTAACCAATATTCTTTTAAGCACTACTTCTCCGACTCGAAATTTTCTCTCAATTACTTTTTTCTGATAAAACCTTTTGAGCCGATCTTGATAAGGTCTAGCATGTTCAGCGGCGGCCAGCCTCTTTTCGTCCAGTAAATCGAGTTGCACAAGGAGAGATTCCCTGCGTTCACTCACCGGGATGTCCTGATCAAGCTGAACTCGGAGGGACGATATGAGCACCTCGTATGGGACTACAACCTCCATTCCATATGCCAAGGCATAGGGAGTTTGATCTGTTGGGGTCTGTACTGAAGTGCGGTAGGCCCATAGAGCGTCTACCAGCTTATCTGGCCAATCGGCGAACTTGCTAGACTCACACATTTTCTTGATGATTTTAATCAGGGTTTTATTTGTTGTCTCTACCTGGCCATTACCTTGAGGGTAATATGGTGATGAATGATGCAATTTTATGCAATACCTATTGCAGAGGTCCTGTAGCTCTTGAGAGATGAATTGCGGCCCATTGTCGGTGACGAAGTAGCTAGGGATCCCGAATCTGGCGAGAATGTTGCACTTGATGAAGGTACACACGGTGGACGCCTTGATCTCCGCATATGCTTCTGCCTCGGCCCACTTGTTGAAGTACTTTGTGGCCATAAGAATAAAATATTTGGTTTTGTTGGTGGCGTTCGGGTCTCCAAGGGGTCCAATGAAATCAAAGGCCCACATGGCGAAAGGCCATGGAGCGTGTATTGGGTGAAGAGAGGAGGCAGGTGAATGGATTTTGTCGGCATGGAGTTGACATTTATGGCAATGCCGGACAAAGACCGAACAATCTTCTTTTAGAGTGGGCCATTAGTATCCTTGCCGAATGATTTTTTTTGCAAGGGCTTGGGCGTTGACATGACCCCCGGATACTCCAGAATGGGCTTCCTTGAGCACCAGTTCGGCCTCTTCTTCATCTATGCACCATAGCAGGATTCCGGTCAGGCTTCTCCTGAATAAGGTTCCCCCTAGTAGGACATATTTCTGAGAGATTCTTCTAATGATTTTCCTTTCGGAGGGTGTTGATCCTGGCGGGAATGATTGATCTTTGCAAAATTGAGCAATTTCGAAGTACCAAGGCTTTTCTTCTTCCTCAAGCGACTCTTCTACCTCAACCAAGGTTAATTCTTCTCTCTGCCTCAGATGGTCCTTCTCCTCGAATATGGCTCTTACCTTGAGGAAATAGGGGTCTTCTAGGGCAAGCATAGCTTGCTGGTGGACAAAAATATTCTTTTATGATCCACCTAGCGGAATGGGTAGGGATGATGCCAATGATGCCAAAGAATCAGCAAGGATGTTCTGAGCACGAGGAGCGTGGACGAATTCATGCTTGGAAAAGAGTTTGATGACATATGAAGCGAGCTCTTGGTAGGGCCTTAGTCTGGGGTGAGAGGTTCTATAACGAGCCAAGACTTGACGGAGAATCAGTTGACTATCTCCTATTATTCTAAGCTTAGTGGCGCCATGTAAATGAGCAGCTCTCAACCCAGCCAGCAATACCTCATACTCAGCTATGTTATTGGTTACGGGGAAGCTGAGCTGAAAGGCCTGGGGGATGACTATGCCTTTGGGAGACAACAAAATGACCCCGATGCCCCTACCTTGGGAATTTAGAGCTCCGTCGAAGTGTAATGACCATAGATCGAAAATTTGAACAGACATCAATTCTTCGTCGGGCAATTCATTTCGGACAGGGTCAAAGGTAGGGACCGGATGGTGAGCTAGGTGTTCGGCGATAGCATACCCCTTGACTGACTTTTGTTGGACGTAGCTGATATCAAACTAGGAAAGGAAACTTTGCCAGCGGGCTAGCCGGTCAGTTAGCACTGACTTTTCAAGGAGAAACATGATTGGATTCATTCGAGCGATAAGATGGACTTCGTGAGCCAAGAAGTAATGTTTGAGCTTCTGCACCACCCACACGAGGGCGGAGCATGTCTTCTCCATGTTGGTGTACTTGAGCTCACAAGAATCGAAGATTTTGGAAATATAGTAAGCGGCCCTCTCCTTGCCTTCTTCATCTACTTGTGCCAGTACTGCCCCTACGGATCCCTCGAGCACAGAGATGTACAAGATTAGGGGTTTTCCTTGGACGGGTGGTCTGAGCACCGGTGGATTTGCTAGATAGTATTTAAGTCCTTGGAATGCTTCCTGGCACTTCCTATCCCACTTAAACTCAGCCCCTGCTTTGGTTAATTCGTAAAAGGGTTTGCACCTTTGCGAATTCTAAGAAATGAATCGCTGGATAAACTACAACCTTCCAATCAATCCTCTGAGTTCCTTGAGGTTGCGTGGTGGCGGGAGGTTGGCGATTGCTTTAGCTTTGTTGGGATCAATTTCAATTCCTCTCTTACTGACATTGAACCCTAACAATTTTCATGAGGA